>JAHWFP010252680.1:0-26917 GCA_023313725.1 Lithobius niger | reverse complement strand
AGCCGGACCAAGAAAATATTACGTGCAGAAGAAAACAAAAAGATGCAAAGAAAAGTTTCTAAAAAAAAGAAGGTACCGTGTATATAATAGCAGGCTCCTGATAATAGTTTATAAATTTTCCCTGGACTGTGTGCGTCGCCGTAGGATTGCATACGTAATTTTACTCAAGGATTTTATGACCTTAAAACAGTTATTCTGTTACCAAATACCATTTTAATGTTTTAATATTTTTATCCATAGGCATTACTTATAATGGTTTGTGTAGTAAGGGCCTTGTTTTTTGTGTGGAAATTTAGTGATATGACCTGTTGGTTCTCATATTACTGCCCCAGCTTCAATTACAACATATTCAGTTATTCTTAAAAATTACAGCTCGCTCATCAAATGGGGACAACTTGTTATTTTTTCGGGTTTTAACTGTTTTGGTAAAATAATACCATCGGTACAGATATCGGTCCGAAGGTGATAGGATCGAATGACTATGACTAAATCGAAATTATTTAAATTTAATTAAATTTTTTTCATCAAGCATCCCGAAGATCATGTTAATCCTTGTACGGGTTGCAAAATAATACACAGAATAATACAGATTACATCAAAGACACTTATGTTGTAAAATCCGGTTAGAAAATTAGTTTGACATCATAATTTCAATAAGTTATTTTCAACATATTTACATATTTACACTCAGTTAGGAATTCATATTTGTGTTGTATAAACCATCAATACATTTTAACCATAAATTAACCACTGTTTTGTCTCTATTATTTTGCATATTTAAAACTGTCCAGCTTTAAAAGGTGTGAAGGAATTTTATTAAAGAGTGTTGGTACATAATGATTTTGGCACATGGCACCATAACTATTTTTAATGAGTGGGGTATTTTAAATCTTATTGATTGATCCCTTAGAAAACCATTTTTAAAGGTGTCCTTAAGTTTGTATTCAGACTTATAATAGTTATTTAAAATAATAGTGCAATCCTTTAAATTTGTAACATTTAATATTTGTATTTTTTAATAAGATCAATTGTTAACTCATGCTTGCCGTTCCTGCCAAAAAGAATTTTAATTCATTTGTTTTGAGCTTTCACGAGAAATATTTCCGTAATATTTCTCGTGAATTACAATTGCAAGTAACTGACAAAAGAAGAAAAAAACTATAGTTCATTAGAACACAAATTTGGTTGTAGTTTACGCTTATGAGACTTATGTACATGTTTGAGTTGGTTTGCGTCTTATGGAGGGTTAGAGGTGGGGGGGGGGAGGCAGCCGAAAATGAAGACAAGTGAAGACAAAATCTGCCAAACATGTTGTCCGTCCCCAAACTCTCTTCGCCGCACTTCCTCATTGTGTGGTGTTGGAGCGTAGTAGCCCCTTGTAGCAGGCATTGATCGAGGGTATATAGAGATTTCTTACGTCGCTTTACCTTACATTGATTTAAACTCACGTCGCTTTAAGAGAGGTGGGTACACGGACATTCAAGTTGGTGTGAGTTAAAGAGACAACGGGTACACGCTAGTTACTGCTAAGTGGATGCAGCGCGGGTTTATCTATTCCCCCACCAACGAAACCCCTTTCTATCACCACGTCCCTATGCACCTAGCTTAATTGGCTTTAGACTTCGTTGAATGGAAGTGACAGGTTTCCGCCCTAGCTTCGTGACGTTTAAGCGCACTCGTTTCAACCCATCAAAGGAGAGCAGTCCTTAAGAGCGACGTAGAAAAATGGGTGTTAGGGCACGTTTATGCAACCACTCGCTTTTGCATTCTCGCAGCTAGAAGCTAGAAATCACCTCAAATTCCAACATGGCGGCGGTTTTATGGCTGCCGCCTCGCAACGAAAACAGCAAATAACGTGAGTTCAGAAGCGTTTGGGAAAATTGTTTCGTCATGAGAAATTCTGTATATTATTGGCACGGATTATAAGACGGCAAGTATTTACTCAAACGATGTCGGATTTAGCTAATCCATTTAGCGTTGTTACCATGGCAATTTCACCTTTGCCATCGCGATTGAGTTCTATCTGCAAGAATGCAAAGGCGAGTCGCTGCGTAAACGCGCCCTTATAGGTGGGTACACGTTGATTGGTAAAGCGCTTCAACTCCTCACGTCGACGTAACGAGGTGGTTTGAGATAAAGCGACTTGAAAGTGGTTTTAGGTGGTTACTCGGACATACTTAAAGCGCTCTAAGCACTACACATCGACTTAGCTTAAGTCGACTTAAGATAAAGCGACGTAAGAAACCTCCGTGTAACTATCTTATTGTCTACAGAACATCCATCGTGTGCCGCCTAACAAGCTGCCCCTTGTAGCAGGCATTTCATACAGTATACCTAATTTCACGCTTTTCATTGGCTGTCGAAGCCAACTCACCATTCCTCCACAACATGTCCGATTTAAAAAAAATTTCAAGCCCTCTCTGGGATTACCTCTATCCATATTAAAAATCTGGTTTTAATCGATGCAGTGGTTATTGCGTGATAAATGCCTTCGGTCTCGCTTCGTGTCAATAATAAAATTATAAAGGCATACAACCTGTACAGGGCGTCATCAATAACACCGTCGACAAAATAAAGCGTGATACAATGATTATTAATCATGGAATGAATTAAAGTTGCATAAGCATTTATTATAACAAATTAAATGGTGAATCAATACATCAGGCACAGGCAGTTGTTAGTGAGTGAAAACAACCCATGCACAAGTGCAAACAACCCTTTTTGCGTTGGTGACAACATTGTGGCTTCTTTGTTTGGATGCGTCATCACATCTTGTTACTTGTTACAACTTGATGCAGTGGTTATTTTTTACTGCATTTCGGCGGCTGTCCACTCCTCCCCTTTTCCCTGAACCGCGATTCCCTCCGCACCCTCTCCATTGTGTGGTCTGCGAGCGTTATGACGTTGAAGCTTAGCAGCCCCTTGTAGCAGGCATTGTGTGCAGTGCAACTATTGCGTTTCACCTGACAAGCTGCCCCTTGTAGCAGGCATTGCCTGCATTATGTCTAATTTCAGCCGTTTTCATTGGCTGCCGGAGCAACCTCACCATTCCTCAACAACAAGTCTGAATAAAAAAAATTTCAAACCATCTCTGGGTGTACCACTACCAATGTGCAAAATCTGGTTTTAATTGATGCAGTGGTTATTGCGTGATGTAATTAACAACGATTCCATTCGAAAGTATTCATAAACAGAGCTCAGATCGGACTTCGGCGTCGCTTCATTCCAATAAATTAGGTAGTTGGTAAGGGACATAAAACTAACCTATAATGAAGGAAGCAGTACGGAAATCGTGCCTTAAACATGGGATATGCGTGCAGTGCAGGAGGGTTTTCCACGGGCCAGCGGCATGTATGTAGTGAATTATTACATCTCTCATTCCCTAACTCCAGCGCTATATTTCAGTCTGCTTGAGCATTAATGTTGCATCACTAATGCTGTATATTAATGCTCAAGCAGACTGAAATATAGCGCTGGAGTTAGGTAATGAAAGATGAAATAATCCACTACATACTTGCAGCTGGCCCGTGGAAAACCCTCCTGCACTGCACGCATATCCCATGTTTAAGGAACGATTTCCGTACTGCTTCCTTCATCTTGTCTATTTATAGCTGTCCTTTGGATGGATTTTGTGCACTACACACTACACACATTGTTTTGCCCATATTTCCGTGTTTGTAGCACCGTTTCTGTTGGGTTAGTTTGATGAAAATTATCGCTCTTTTCGATCTGCCATCATCTATTGATCTAAATGTTGTTTTATGATAGTGAAAAGCAATTCTTGTTTTAGAGCAATGTTGTTTCTGGAGGTTTACTATGGGTTACGAATTGATCGCATTGACAGCATTGTACTGTGTGTAGCACAGGAATTAAAAGAATGTAGTACATTACTTCAAACTGCATTTTCCAACAAAAAGATCAAATTTCAATACGAATTTATCTTGAAAAAACCACAGTCATATTCTGTGTTACTCTAGCTTTCTTTCCCTCAACTAGAAATTTCAATCTATAAATATTGTTCTTGCACAATAATTTTTGTTGTTGTTGCAAAGTCGCCATTTTGTAATTTATATTCAAACCAGAAATTGTGCTGAATGTTTTTTGCTGCCAAACTGTGATATCAAACGCATGTTAGTTTTCAACCATGTTTGAATTTCCACCAAAGCCTTGGACAATACATTGCGAGCATAACTTTGCCAAACGTGTTGCATGAAACTTTTAACACCAAGAGAAAGTGCAATTTGGTTCTTGTCTCGTAAATCAAAAAGCTGTCATTTTGCATGATGTTACGGCAGTGAAGGTTGTTCGAAAGTTAGCAATAGGAGGCCATGCACTCGTGTAGTTTTTGCATTGAATTGGCCTTTGCTCTTGTAGAAAAGGCTGCAGGCAATTGTTGAAAACCACGCTGGACAAGGGTAGTGCAATAGCGTCATTTCTATCAAATTATAGGACAATGAAACAATGAAAAACTTGAGGCATTTTGACGGCGACATTGAGTATTACAAACAGCCCTTGTCGTGAAGTACTTCTCTTCGTCTTCTAGAGTTATCAGTGAGGCACTCCAGGGCTCAGTCGTGGGATTGTTACATTTTATTATTTATTTAAATGAGTTGATAATAATAATAATAATATAATAAAACAATTTATTCCCAAATGGAAATAGGAATCGAAGGGACACAAGTGTCACTGACAATGGTCCTAAATAAATACAATACAATCAAGTTAAACATTGTGCAGCAACTGAAGCCCCCATGTCTTAAAAACAAATTAAACACAATATACAGAAACAATACATCACAATATACTAAAATCCCGACGAACAAGAAAGGACGAGAGTTCGCAGGTCCTGAGTGGGTGTTTAAAAGTTGGAAGGGAGTTGGCCATGACAACAGCCTCGGGCAGGGCGTTCCAGCATGACACTACACGGTTGGCAAAAAAAGAATTTTCTACAACTTTTGTGAACCCTGCCAGGAACCAACTTAAGGGGGTGTCCCCTTGTGCGATCAGAAGCCCGTAGTTCGTAAAAGTGCTCAAAGTTTATCCCACTCTTGCCCCTTAGCAGCTCATAGGTAAGGTGCATATCTGCCCTAAGTCTGTGAAGTTCAAGGGAGTCTAATTTAAGAACTTTAAATTAACTTTAGTTAACTTGTCATCCACGAGATGTGGGTGAACTAAAATTTGCTGACAATTTAGAGCTTGGCTCTGCTCTGTGCGGAGCCACCTAAAATTTGGCTCGGTCACCTGCAATTGACTGTATTCTTGCCTGGAAAAACATCTGGCAGATACCAATTTCCCCATTAAAATGCCAAAGTTTCAATATTGGACTACAAAATACTTCTTTTACTTAATTTGTTAATAATCGTCCTTTGCCAGATGTACGAGATCCGTGACATTGGTGCCGACCGCAAGCCATCCTTGCACTGCCAGAAAATTGCAGCAGCGGCTTACCAGTAACTTGCCATTGTAAACCATTCTTTTACCTGGGGAAAATGTCCGGATTAAGGTCTTGGGCATTAGGCTTTGTACGACCATGAATTGACTTTGCTAGCTCAGTTTGGTCACCTTCACTTATTAAAGACAGTGACTTATTGAACCGGTTTATTGCAAATTCATGAAGAGCTCACCACATAACAGGATCTTCCATGTGGCTGTTGATTAAAAGTGAGTTCACCTCGAATTATGTGGATTACAAGAAGACGTTATTCTAACGGGAATTCTTTGGGGTTTCTTGAACGCAGACCTACCTTATTTTTACTACAGTCCTGTTACGTCAAACAGGTTACACTCTTTGAAGCTATCATTCCTTTCCATTCGAGGCGATTGCAGACTGAGCTTCTTTGTCATGAGAGTAATCCGTGGATGGAATTCTCTTTTTGAAGCGTCTGTGTCACCTCGTAATGTTCCTGGTTTTCAAGTTGTTCATGACAGGCACACTTTAAATAAATTTTTGAGGTAACCAGAGGCCTTTCTTCTTCATCAGGCTTTGTAAGTCTTAGTAGTTTTATATAGGGCTGGTGTTAATGGGTAGCCCCCTTCCAGTGCCTTAGTCACTACTGCTGTCAAACATAATTATTATGAATAAACACAGATACAAACCTATTGCCGTTGCATTATCGACTTAAATATCAGACTACCTGGGTGGGAATAGAATCCTAGACCTTCCAGTTCGAAAGCCAAAGTTCTTCCACTAAGCCATACTGACATGGCCAATGGTAGGTTTTTAATTTTCACTAATCAAGCCGATTTGTCTATCCGTCCTGTGTCATTTAAAATTATCCCGTTTTTTCCCATTTGTCTTAATTGTCAGGTTACACCAAAATGTAGATAATTTCTAACAAGTACTTAAGATTTTAATACATATCTGTCATGTTTGTCATGACCTTTTTGATCTTTGCTATTTTACCTTTTCTGTCCTGCATTAAATGAGTGTAGAATGAACAATGGAGAGAAATGGCATTCATATATGCAGTGTGGTTCAATGCCTATATGGATGTTATTGTTTATTCCCATGATTTTTATTATCATTTATACCATCATTTATACCATTTTACCTGTTACGACCGGGAAAAAAAACAGGACAAATAAAAATAATGTAAATCACACAAAAAAAAGAGCAGTGTTGCGTTCAGCGTCATGGGTCACGTCGTTTGGCCAGACTCTGAAGTCGTTCAGGTATTACCAGAACCAGAGCAAAGGCATGGTCTCCGTAGATTTCTCAAATTTCTGATTACCACTGACCCATTTGTGCAGGCATATCTACACTACTTACGTTTAAATGGGAAGGCAGAATAGGTTTAGCACAAACCATTCGGAGTCCACACAAAAGCTTACCAATAGCCTTATTAAGATATCCGCTAGTGTCTCCACAAAGATTGAACTACAAAATCATTGTCTGTCCCCAGATAACATAAACGGGAACATAGCAACCACTAGACATTTGTGTCTTACAGCAGACGAAAAGTAACAATATCACAGAAAAAGGCTGCAATTTCGATAGATGGGGAGATTTTTTCTGCCTGATAAAATGTGACACAACTGAACGTTTTCTGGGTGAAAACGTGTGTGGATATGTCCAATTAAGACGACTTATTAGTAACAAGTAATTTCACGGAATAACACACGCTGTAATAAAGTGGAAATTTAGAAATTAGCGATATTATAACTTGATAATAGGCATTTGATGGTTCGGTAATTATGGTCCATATACTAAACTGCAGAGTTATGAATACTAGTTTAACGATACAGTAAGACCCAGTAAGATCCTGGAAGACCCCACTAGTAGTGCTTTTGGACAGAACAGTGCAAATTATGAGCCGTTTTGCAGGACTCATGAGATCCTATAATCCTGCCAGCAGATGGTATATGGCTACTGCAGGGGAGCTTCCACTCGTCGTACGGATTGCACCATATCATACACAGCGATAGCCGTGTATATATATGATTGAAGTCCTCTCTCCAGCGAAACTAAAACTATTAATTTCTCCGTTTCTATTCAATTTATTTCGACCAAACTTGGCCAGATAGTAGATAGCAACGTTTCCAAACTTTACCCCAACTTTTATGCAGTTCCGTGCAAGAGTAAACGTAGGGAACCACACGTAAATTTGAAAACTGTTCACTTGTTGTTGTTGTTCTTCTTCTTCTTGGCTGACGCGGTTTCAGAAAAAACTACTGTACCTACCTAAAATCTGAAACATGATCTGAGCCAGAAATTTTCCTGGGCTTCAACCTTACAGGAACCACTTTTTCGATTGGTCGATCCATTCCGGAGTTACGGGACCCTAAACTATCATTTTGATTGTTTTACATTGTTTTAACCATTGTATTTCGGGAACAATGCCACTCAGCAAACACCAGATTCATTCTTCGTCCACGTGTTATGTCTTTGCTAAAAAGTCGATTGTTGAACGGTGAAATGGCTGAAGATGTAGATGCGCTTCTGCGAGACCTATTAAGGCAAAAAGTCATCACCAGCAGTGAACTAAATCATGGACTGGTGACGGATGAAACGTTTGTTCGAGTGATGAGGGAAGCAAGAAGGAGGAAGATTCCTGAGCTGCGTGTAAGAAAATATGGAGTTGACACAGAGGTTAGGCCTGACTCCAGGAAACAAAATGGCGGAGAGCAACTCCTACCAAGTAAGGACAGAGAGCAGGAAAAGGAGGAAGGTCAGGAGGCAGCGCTGCATACAGTAAAGAAGTTGTTTAGTGCTGCGGTGGCAGAGAATGGGAGTGCTACATGGAGTGAAAGTGAAAATGAAGCGGATGTAGTCGAAGGAGATATGGTGGTGCAGCCACGGCAGCACTCTCGCAACCTGCAGGCTCTGAAGAAACTCTATGGTGGAGGACTGGTAAATGTACCTATGCCCAAATCAGTAGTGATGTTGTGCGGTGTAGCGGGGCGGCCGTATTATACGTCCCAAATTTACATAGCGGTGGAAAGTGTGGTAGGGCCAGAAGAGGTAGTTGCTGTTAATGCTCTCAGGACGAGCCACGCTTTTGAAATTGAAGTACGCTCTGTAGCTGCAAAACAACGACTTCTGCGTGCTAATGTAGATGTGAATGAGTGCCGTGCTGAGTTCCATGACCTGCACGAGTATACTGTGCAGGCTCGGCTGCATTGGCTCCCCCGAGGTATTACTCCCTAAGAAATTGCAGTTGGGTTGGCCCGCATTGCTATCCTTGAGAAACACTCATTTGAGAAACTAGTAGTCCGGGGTAAAGTTGCATGTGAGACAGGCATAAGACTTGTGACGTTGCGCCTGCGAGAGGGTATGACAATTGAAGATGTGCCTGATAAAGTTGTGATTTGTGGGATTGAGACTCTAGTAATTGTTGATGAGCGCGCGCCTAAGTGCCTTCGCTGCTCGATGCGCGGCCACTTTCGTCGCGCGTGCATGAGCCTCGCGTGCCAAACGTGCGGTGTGTGGCGCGACCCGCGGCAGCTCTGTCAACACTTGCAAGATGCGTTACGTGAGGCGGAAAAGCGTAAACAGCAGCGGATGGAGGGTGCCACTGAGCAGCAGCAGCAGCGACAGGCAGTGTCGACTCAGCGATTGCAAGGAGTTTCCCAGGGGCAGATGACCATGCATGTTGGGGCCCCAGACCATTTGGCCGCTTCAAACGTTGCAGAATTGCGGAAGCAAGGAAGTCGGTCGAGTGCTATGGCAATTGCAGGTAAAAGTGGTGTGCAAGGGAATGTCAACGAGCAAGAAAAGGTGGCAACAAGCAGAGGGGATGAGAGTGATGGTCCTTGGATGACACCTCCAGCCAAAAGAAAGAAAGGGGGCCGCAAACGGAAAAAGCTAGTCCAACTCGTTGATCAGTGCTCCGTATCGGTTCCTGTTGTTGAATCTCAGAGTGCTGATGTAGAAGTAAGTCAAGAAGAGATGGAAGAGGGACTAGCGAACAAAATGGTGGAAGAAGAGTGTGTGCGATCCCCATGTGAAAGTCAAGCCATGAAAGATTGCTCCATTGCAAATGATGGATTGCAACAACATTTAATCTGTGTGTCTATTGATGATAGTCAGTCAATAGTAAGTAGTCAGGAGTTAGAAATAGATCAGGAGATGAGGGGGGATATGGTTGGAGGAACCTAACCTAATATTTAAGTTCACTGGTATTGCGATGGCGACGTGGAATGCGAGAGGAGTTAGGGGTAAGTTACATGAGGTGCAGCAGCTTATGGAGCATGCTAGTATTTTAGGAGTCCAGGAAGCCAACAACATGCAAGGGTTTGATGCGTCGGCATGGGGGGCGGATTTTATGTTTTCGGGACTGAAAGTGGGGGTTTTTGTTAAGTGGTCGGTGCCGTTTCTCTTAGTCCCGATTTGTTATCCCGTTGACGGCATTGATGCGGTTGCTCTAAAAGTCTGGATGCTAGGTTGTTGGGTTACGGTTGTATTTTTGCATGCGACGCGCAATCCGACAACAGTTGAGTGGGTTGCATGGTTTCAGCAATTTTCATCACCAGTTGTAGTTGGGGGTGATTTTAATGGTCACAGCTACGATTGGGGCTCGTTACAAGTTGATGCGCGAGGGAAACGTCTTGCGGACGCAATTGATAGGTTAGGCCTGCAAATAATTCAAAACGGTACACCAACGTTCGTTCGGTGGCAGCAAGGGAGAGTGTATGAGTCTGTGTTAGACTTTTTTGTGTGCACGCCTAGTATTGCTTCTAGCTTCTCGTTTGCAGTGTCGGATGATTTGCGTGGGAGTGATCACTTCCCTGTGATCCTGCTCCCCCGCAGTCAGCATATGAGCAGACGTGAAGCGGGCTGCCGCGGTCGACCATCGGTTGACAATGGTCTTCTTGCTGAGTGGGTTGCATCCAATATTTGTGTACAGCAGGAAAGTGGTAAGAGATGTAAGTGGGTACAGAGAACTTCGGCGTGTGAGCGTAGTCGTCCTGTGTGGTGGACGCACGTGTGCACGGTAGCGGTTAGAAACAGGAGGAAGGAGTACAGAAAATGGAAGCGATGTCCCTGCGATGAGCGTTGGAATGCGTATAAGCAAGTTGCGAGAGAATCGCATTCTCTGTTATTGCGTGAGAAGTGTGGGCATAGTAAGAGGCTGTGTTCTCAGATTGGCACATCTGCCACATTGGTTGAAGCATGGCGAGCATTGCGTCCGCAAAGCAACAGGACGACGGTGTCATGGGTTTACAGCAAGGAAGCTACTAGTACGGACCGGCGAGTGCTGCGTGGAGAGAGCATGGCAGATGCGTTCAATGACCGGTTTGCCAGTGTCTATGCTCTCTCTTGTGGTATTGCTCCGCCGTGTCAGCCTTCTGTTGTTATGTCGCCAGTTGGAGGTTTGCCGTGGGAGAGGGCTGAGCTGGTAGCGGCCCTCTCTGCATGCAGAAGCTCTAGTGCTCCTGGTATTGATGGTGTTCGTTATGACTTGCTAAAGTGTATGAGGAGAGAGGGAATTGACTCTCTTCTTGTGTTGTTTCAGGGCCTTCTAGACGGCGGTGTGCCTCCTTCATCGTGGATGTATACTGTTCTTGTTCCGGTTCATAAGACCGGTAGTAATAGGTCAGACCTCTACAACTATAGGCCTATTGCGTTACTCTCGTGCTTGCGAAAGGTTTATGAACGGATGTTGATTCGTAGACTCAGTTGGCACATGGAGTACTACGAATCGCTGGCATCTGTTCAGTTTGGGTATCGTCCCAACAGGAGTGCTCAAGATGCTGTTTTGTTCCTCCTTTCCGGTATTAGGGAGGCATGGGCACAGGGTCAGGTAGTCTTGGCTGTCTTTCTTGACATCAAGGCGGCCTATGACACTGTGTCAATTGCATGGGTGGAAGCTTCTCTTCGTGCGATGGGAGTTGATCTACGGTTAGCACGAGCCATTGTTGCCCTCTTGGGTGAGCGGTGCTTTGTAACCCGGGTGGATGGGTATTGGTCTGCTGAGGCTAAGACATGCAGGGGCCTTCCGCAAGGGAGTTGCCTCAGCCCAACCTTGTTTGCCATAGCAATTAACGATGTGCTTGTTGAACTTGGTGCTTCGGCGAACATTGTCTGCTATGCGGACGATGTGGCAGTCTGGTTTGTGGGGACAGATTTGGCCCTTATGACAGATTGTGCTCAACGAGCACTAGACCGCATTGGTGCTCTTCTCAGTGATCGTGGTCTTCTGTTGGCGCCTGCGAAGACGGAGGTTGTTATTTTCTCTCGGTCGAGTTCTGTCCAGTACCCAAGGGTTGTTGTACGAGTGGGTGATCAAGTGATTGAGCCTAAAAAGAAGGTCAAGTATCTAGGGGTTGTATTGGACTCAATGCTAGAATGGAACGAGCATGTTGGAGCTCTGCGAACCAAGATTCTGGCGCGTTCATCTGTAATTAAAGCTTTGGCAGTGGGCAATGAGGTGCAGAGAGGGACACTCCTAGCAGTGTACAGGACGTTCGTCCGCTCACTAGTGGATTACCACTTGCCTTTCTTGTGTGGAGTTCAGCGCCATCTGCGTGTTCTGCAAGTTGCAGTAAATGTATGTCTTAGAGTAGTGTCTGGCTGCCTTAGTTCTACGCCTGTTCAAGCCATGTGGGTCGAGTGTTGTGAGCCGCCCCTGGCTATTCGTGCACAGGAACTATTGGTGATGCTGTGCCTTCGGAATATGGGTAGGGGTGTGCGCGACCCGGTTGGGAAGATCCTGGCTGACTACTGTTGTCTTAGTGATAAGGCGTGCGGTGTGTTGGGAGAGGGGGGTAAAGGGATTAGCCTCCTCCGGCAAGTAACTGGCAGCTCTATTCCTGTAGGGTGTGTGGTGCCATACAGCCCGTGGTCGTGGTGTCCGGATTTAGATATGATTACAGACAGCCCGCTGGAAGGCTGTGATGTATTCTGTGACGCATCCTTTGTGCTGTCAAGGTGTGAGGGGGGCATCGGTGTGGTCGTCCCGTCGCTGAAGGTATCGGCTCCGGCGGAAAGTTGCGGCTGTTTCCTCCAGCACCGAGTGTGAAATGTTAGCGGTCTCGGTAGCACTTGATGTGGCGTTGGACCTTGACCTACCGTCCTTCTCCGTGATCACTGATTCGCTATCGTGTTTCTCGCACCTCCGGCGTTGTTGGCGGCATCTTGATGTTGCTGACCCGCTGGTGTACACGATAGCGTGGAAATTCTGGATGGCTACGCGTTCCAGTGTAGTTGCATTCCGATGGGTAAAGGGTCATAGTGGAGTTTGGGGTAACGAGCAAGCGGGTGGGTTAGCTCGGGACGCGTTGTCTACGGACTGCCCGGAAATAAGTCCAGTGCTTTCTGCCAAGATGCGCAAGCCGCTTGTCCGGCGTTGGGCTTTGAGAATGTGGCAAGTTGACTGGGATTCGTTGCCGGTGTGCAGGCGGTTTCATGAGGTGAACCCGGAGTGTTGTGTCAAATCCAATGTGGAGAGGTTAGGGTATGGTGATGCGAGAACGCTCTCAAGATTACGGATTGGCCACTCGCTCCTGCGTGCCCATGTGCATTATTTTGGGTGGGTCAGTTCTCCAGTCTGTCGGTTCTGTCTTGTTGAGGAGACACCGGAACATGTCCTGCTCCTGTGTCCACAGTATGCACAGTGGCGTGTGTTGTTGGATCCCTGGACTCGCGAGCTTCCGCTGTTGCATGACTTGCTTTCGCAGTCCATGGGTCACAATCCAGTAGCGAAGTTGCGGGCAGTTGCGAGATTCTGCAGGCGTATAGGGATAGAGATTTGATGGGGGTGCTCCTGATCTAAGTCTAGCGTCTGGTAGTGTGCTCTAGTGCGTTGGTGCGTGTGGTCCGGACTTGGTTGTAGTGGAGGTAGTTGTTGGGCTATTTTGTCTCGTGCAGATCTTGTGTGTAGTATTTTGTGTTGGGGCGTACAGCATTTAGCTACGGCCTCAAATAAAATAGTGATCGAAAGAATCCAGGTTTTGTGCAGGGTCGGGGATAAATGTATAGGGCATTACTGCCTCCTTCCCCCGATGGCTTGCGAGGCTAATGTAGTGCTGTGAAACAGGCCCGCTGTTTGGGAGGAAGAAATTGGGACTTTCCCTAAATGGGAACGAGAGAGTGGGCCAAGGCGGTGCATCGGTGGTGTGGTGTGGTGAAATCTGTGCTCTGGTGTGTGTTCTGTGAATAAACTGTGAAACAGGTCCCTGCAATTTTCCCTGGATGGGAAACGGAAAGTGAATTGAGGGAGTTTCTTCAGCACCGTAGTGAGAGTATGCAAGGACTGTGCTTTGGGCGGATTTGATTTGATTTGATTTGGGTTGATTTGGTCTCATGTGGTTTCATGTGATTTGGTTTGGGTTGATTTGTGGTTGGTTTGGTGGTGTATTGATGTTGTATTTTCGGTTGATTGGGGCGTGCGGTCTAGGGCCAGGGCCTCAAATAAATCTTTCGTGAAAGAATCCGGCCATAGGGCCTTAGGGCTTCGGGCAGATGACCAGGAGTGGTTAATGCTCGTTAAACCCCTTTTTTTGAAAGAATCCGTGTTTCAGCTAAACGCATATATTTTTAAACCAAACTAAGCTACGTTGTTATGGCCTCAAAATTGGCGGCTAAAAACGATAGAATTGCGTATTTATTTCGCAGATGGAGGCTTTCAGAGCTGAGTTGAATTGTTTCAAAGTGGTCAGCAACAATCGACTGCATGCATAAAGCTTTGTAGCGCGACGCCATAGCTGTAAAAAAGGTTCACGGATTACAAACAAAAACGCCAAGTGTGCCGTAAAAAAGGGGGATATATGATAGAATTTTCACTTGTTAAAATGAACACGGATAAAAATTCATGATTTTTAATTGAAATAATAAAATGTACAATTGAGAAAATTCCATCTGTTTAGGTGCTGTTGTGCTTTACTAATCATATATTTGAAACGTAAAGCAGAACAGCACCTAAACAGATGGAATATTCTCAATTGTACATTTTATTATTTCAATTAACAATCATCAATTTTTATCCGTGTTCATTTTAACAAGTGAAAATTCAATCATATCCCCTTTTTGTACGGCACACTTGTTTGTATAAGTAAAATGATGAACCCGCTTTTACTAGCAAAAATACAATAATTGACAGTAAAACTAATAATGCTGACTGACTCGTATCTACAGCCCATAAACACTTCTACAAGTTCCAAGTTTCCTATTAAATGGAGAGTTATTTTCCTCCATTAATACAGTTTCATTCCTTTTTATAACACATCACAAAACCCATGTTTTTTTTTTTAGAAGTATAACAAAATGTTTTTTTTTTTGTGCTATCACAAATTGGGGAAAAAAATTATTTTTCTGATTTAAACGTAGAGAATGTGTCATCAAGAAAGTGTTATTATTTGTGATTTTACATAAATAGTAAAAATTGGTAAGCTATTCATTATACATTGTTATTCACGTTCAGTATTTTATGAAGGGTAGTGGGGCAATATTTCTTATGCTGCTGATTTCGTTCTTTCGAAATTGGTCTGTTGTAGGAAATATAATTTTCACGGCATAACATCCATACAAACCTAATTACAACAAAGAGCAATGGAACAATTATAGTGCCACATACGTGTTCATAAGTTTACAGGTTTAATTCTGCTTTCATCGCCATAGTAAGATTTTAACATGTCCACACGGCTGGTTTTCAAAATGTTAATGCGGAGTTTTTTTTTAGATTTATCATAACTTTGAGTAACTTGATAAATTGTATTTTGAAAGACTGTCTATTGGTACATCAAGGTCCTTCATGTAAGTTTGCTGGGCACTGGAAATCAAGTGTGTCGGTCACTTTTCATCACTTTTTCCATGCACTTTGCATGGCATTTTTTCCATGGCACTTTGCATAATTCATATTGGATCCTGTATTTCACTCAACTTAATACTTTTACAGCACGTCTGTAGGGTACTTTGCATCAATAATTGTTAGCATTCCACATCGGTAGTGTTGGGCACTTTTCGTCAATCGCGTTGGAGCCAACTTAGTACAGACGTATTTTTCCTTCCTAAAGCATGCCAATTTAAAAGGGGGCTGAATACTCCAACTGTCTTCCCAACATTTTCACTTGTATTCCGTGTCTGAACCACTTCCAGTTCCAACTCTGTCACGGGCGACAAAACGCAAAGTTCTGCATATCTGTTCGATGGGAACAATGATTGCAAATCCTCCAACTTAATGGAAGCGTCATTTTCAACAAATGAAAGGACTGAAGGGGACTTTAAGGCTGCCAAAGGAATGAGATTCACGATGCTTTTTATGGATTTCATTACCATCCTTAATTCATAAAACTTTACCTTTCTGTACGCATGCTTCAATGCTTGGCTGCTGCTGCTAGCCATTATTATTAGCACAGGTAAAGGAATCCATTTTCCCATGCTTAAATCCCAGGTCAAGTCAGAGTCGTGGACAATGCATTCCAGTTTTTGAAAAAACCCAGCTTCAGCCACGACTACTTTGAGTAAATTACTAGCAGTGTAACTCCCATCAGTGAAGTAAGATGTATGCCAGGTTTTGGGAACTAAAGGCAAAAGGGATTTACTCAATGCACCAGAGTCAAGTATACATTCTGTCATTAATGACTTGCAACGAGCAAAGCGACGGACCGTGTCTGCTGGAAGCTCTCCAACAGCTGCAGCTTCAAACAACGAAGGAAGATCGTTGCCGCACAGTCCGATCAAAAAAGGAACCACGAAAATCTCCACATTCCCTGAAAGTTCTGGTAGAAATTGAGCTGGTACTGGGAAAACTGACGGATTACACCTGAAGGAATACCACAAGAAGTAAGCTGCACAAAATTCCAAAATACTCAGATGGATTGGTTGTACCCAAGATGTGTGCTGCCCACCAATGTCATCAACAGAGTCATTTTCTGTCAGCAGGCCCATTTGAAGTATAATGTCATCGCCATTGGTTTGGGAAAGTATTTCTTCTGTGGTAAATGTAATTCGTTTCTCACCCAAGGCTGCCAGGGCCAACTCGCCAAATTTCGCTAGAGACTGAGCGTAAAGCGGTGGCTTTTCGACATCAAACACGAAAAGATCAACTACCACATGTGACCGAAATCTCTCACCTAAGGTTCTCTGTGCAACAAAGTTGAAGAGTTTTTTGTACAGCTCAGTTTTGGTGCTAAACGTAGTAATGTTGGGGTAGGAGTTCTTCACAACTGTCACCACAAGTAGCAGAAAAAGTGGGCAATCAAACAAACATTCTTTCTCTTGTGAGCAAAAGAGCGATTTCTGCAACCTTCTGAACAATCTCTTCAGTAGAGGTTCCCCATCCATTACTATATCAAAGTTGGTAAACATAAACTGCTTGATAAAGACCTTCTTTTCTTCACTGCAGGACTGTAAATGCAACTCGAGAAACTGACCTCTCTTGTTTCCTGTTAGACCTTTGATTTCAATTCGTTTGATGAAATCATCGGTTGAGCTGGCGGCTCCAGGCCGTGATGTAACGACCACCGTCGATTCGGGAAGATATTCACTTTTCAAGAGAGGAACAAGGAAATGGCGAGTTTCTTGATCTGACTCATCATACCCATCCAATATGATGAGAGTTGATTTTTGGTTTTTCTTAATAGCTTCTAAAATTCTTGGCGCACTGTGATCTTGCAAGTTTAGTTTCTTGGCCAACATTTCGTCAACGCTGGAAGCTTTAAATTCCCTCAAACAAAGAAGGATTACCAGCTCGTACTCGTTCATGTAATCTTCTCCTTTGGCGTAATCATAGCACAACTTTAGGGATAACATGGACTTGCCATATCCGGCCGGACCTTCGACCAGAATTCGAGTTGACCTTTTGCACCCAACGGGCTTGAAGATATCCACCAGTTGGACACATTTAGCAAGCAGTCCTCTTGCTATGTCGTCTTTTGGCGATACCGTTAAGTCAACGTAATAATGTTCCAAAGGAAACTCCCAGTTATGCTCGATCCAGGGCATCTTGGGAATTTTTATTTTCCAGTGTTTAGCCTTAAGCATCGCCTGTACTGATTGGTACACGTC
This sequence comes from Lithobius niger, assembly GCA_023313725.1. Classification (NCBI taxonomy): domain Eukaryota; kingdom Metazoa; phylum Arthropoda; class Chilopoda; order Lithobiomorpha; family Lithobiidae; genus Lithobius; species Lithobius niger. The sequence goes on along the minus strand of JAHWFP010252680.1, from coordinate 9,471 downwards.
TGGAAGAAGAAAATTTAAACCAGCTCATTAAAAATTCGATCTCATCTTGTATGTATCTGAATAGAGCAGCGACATTTGCCGCCATATTGGCAACAGTATGGGGTTTTGGAGAGCATAAGTACAAGGTGCACTAAATAAAAATGGAGGGAAAAACAACAGAAGAGCGGATTTATTAGGCTTAAAATAACGTTGTTTTCTCCAACAACAAAAATCGCGCGTTTTAGGTCTAAGAAATCACTCTTCACAGCATCGGCTTCAGTATGACGCCCTTCTGTTTCTCTCTGAAGTGCTCCTTGCAGCTAACCTGTTAAGGCTCCACCATAGAGTTATACACAATAATACTACGTCGTGTCACTGCTCTATACTAATAAAAGTATAAATCTGAAAGTAAGTCATTCTTGTTGACCAAAACCGTTATTCAGGTAACCTTAATAATTTACCTTCATAAGGATTGACTGGCAGTTTATGCAATTAGTGAAAGTAAAAATATTTCAACACTAGTTTATTAAGTATTTTGTTGCGGATGTCAGCTGACTATTTTTACTGCTTTTGTCGTATCTTAATTCACGCAGATTTGGGATGTCTTTTACAATAGAAAGCTAAAATAACAAAAGCATTCGAACTTCTCTGTACACACACACCTATAACACGAATAAAGTTTTGGGAGGAGGGATTCTCAGACTCCCCTTAGCATGCCCTTAGCCCCGTTTATAAAGTTGATTTTGGCGACTGTAAGTGTGATGCTAGGTAATTGAAAGGTGAACTTTTCTCATGCTCAACGCTTAAGCAGGCGCATTTTCAATCGTAAAGCAGCTGAAGCAACGCTCTCGTTTTGGTGTTTTCAAGCGTCAAGCGAATATGAAATTGGTGTTACTTTTAGGCGTCACATGATGTTCGCCCACTTAGTTGTTGTATTATTATTTTTTTACTCCTATGATCATGTCTACCTCCTATCTTCTCCTACGGTTGCATGCTGGGATTGGAAAATGGCGGCATCCACTGATTCCATCAACGCCACAAGAATGGAAATTGTGGTGTGCTAAAAGGTTCTCTGCACAGAAAGAAATGGCCAAATATTTTAATTGCAGTGGCGTACACCCGTTTGACATCGTACCTTGCCATTGTTGTAGTGTGAAACTGGAATACTGCAGAGTTGGATCGAAGTAGCACCCAGCATGTGAGCAAGCTCACGCGTATAGAGTTTATAAATAGAACAATATCGAGCAGCGAGTTCTCTAGCATGGTGACGTAACAGAAGGACAAGCCCTCTACCTGCTAGTGCTGTTGCTAGTGTCACCCTTCCACATTGGGCAAAGCATTGTTGCTCCTGTTTCGATTTTGTAAACTATCCCTCACCCCTTACCTGCCCTTTCTAATAGCGATTTTTGGGTGATGGGTGTATCTGAGTTGTTAATTCAGTTCTGTCACGATTTCATTTCGTATGTCATGTAATGTCATGTCATACATGAAGTCATATCACGTTATGTCAGCCGGAAAAACCTAGATAAACAAAGCTGTGCTAGATGCTGGAAAGCAAAACACTGTTTTTCATTTTGGCTCATCTACATCATTAAGAACATCTGATGTGCGTACATTCATGCACGCATACGTGGTTGTTTGTACGCCTACATCTCCAAAAGTAAAGCCCCTGTGAAGGTAAGAGTGACACCAAATGAAAGATATTTAAGTTACGTTTGTGATTTCCATCACATAACTTATTGACACTCAAATGCTGCTCTTAAAACCAGGGGCTTATTACCCCTTGTTGTGGCCCCGAGGCAGACCTTTGGGGACGAGGCCCTCACCCTGACGTGGAGCCCCTCACCCCTGATACAAAACCCCGTCACCCTGGTATGGGGCACTCTCAACCCGTACTCTGATACAGGGCCCTCATCCTAATATGAGGTCCCCTTACCCTGATATAGGGCGCACTTCACTGGGCCTAAGGAAAGATTTTGTGAATGCGACAAAGTAGAAACATCAGATGCAATACTGTGCAGCTTTCTGTAATGCCAGGAGGAACGATAACCTATACCGAGTGCAAAAGAAAAATAAATCTTTTTCTTAATATTAAATTTGCTTCGAAGCAACAGTGGAACAATCGTCAATGGTGGAGAGTATAAAAACGATCATCCTATACTATAAGAGAGTTTCCCAAGAAAACGGTAGACCTGAGTGCCAGAGCGACCGACGGAGCGAGCGCGAGCTTCTGAGATCGCCCACTAGATGCCACTACTAACAACTCGCTCTCAAACGAAACCACTATCAAAACGAAACTAGGATCAAAGTAGCACAGGACGCTACTTTTTGATACGTACGTTAAGAGATGCTCAACAGGACGAAGTTGAGAATCTCATAGCGTACATACAAAAAAAAATGCATCTTACCGTTCCAGTTGAAACGATTACAGTTCCCGATCCGCCTCGCTTTTGCCATAACGATCAACAAATCCCAAGGACAGTCACTCCCAGTTACTGGAATCGACTTGCGAGAAGAATGTTTTCTCATGGCCAGCTGTATGTGGTAGCATCAAGAGCTTCAAACCCAAAGAATTATACACATTGCCAGATCATGATAAAATAACAAGAAATGTTGTTTACACAAGTTTTGCAGTGACTTAACCACACTTCCCCGCATTAGGATCCCGGGCGAAGCCGGGTACTTCAGCTAGTTTTGCATAATGAGAAGTGCGTTGTTGGGGGTTCTGTTTAGGCCCAGACTTCTGTGGGGCCCTGAAGCAACTGCCTCGAATGCCTCATGAGTAATAAACCACTGCTTAAAACTGTTTCATGATGCCAAAGTTTGCTCAAACAATGACTAATAAGGGAAATTAACAGGAAAGTAACTTTCCCCTTCCCCTCTCCCCCTAAAAAAACCTAAGACGACGACATATTTTTCTTGATACTTCAAAATTAGACCTGTAGGATTTGAAAGGGTCGGGTTCTGAAGCACGGAGGTATGCGGATTAAGCGAGCAAAGAAAGCAATTTCTTTATTTAATTAACCCTTTTGTACATAGAACAAACCCTTTTACTATATCTGAACTCCAGACATTCTATGAAATGCGATGAACGAGTTGTGAGCAACGACTGCAATTAGCTTGCAATCTGGTAGTAATCAGTACATCGATTTTGTGATGATGGGGGTGATCCTGCTGCAACAAACTATATGAAGAACGGCTTGACACTAACAGGACAGTGCCACGACGTAGTATTATTGTATATACCTCTATGGTGGAGCCAGTTACTGGGTTAGCTGCAAGGTGCACAGGTGGGGGAAAAGAAGAGCGTCTTACTGAAGCCAATGATATTATACTGGATTTCTTAGGCCTAAAACGCGCGATTTTTGTCGATTTGTTGGCAGTTGCTGACATTTTTAAGCAAGTGGAATCGTTTTTTTCCAATTACAACCTAAGCAGCATAAGGGATTGGAGAAAACAACGATTTTTAAGCCTACGAAATCCACTCTCAAAGCACTGGCTTGACTAGAAGTGCCGTTGTTTAACCCACCATTTCAATCTAGTGCCCCTTGCAGGTATCTCTCTTGTAGCAATATGACGTCACTTGACGCTGCTCTTTAGAGCGTGCAAAGCGAACAATATGGCTAGTTACTTGGCTAATGATAAGTAACGTGATCTATACAATAAGTCGTCTTATCAACTCTCTACATGAATACAAAGTGCCCATGATGAAAACACTTATCGAAAGTGTTTAATTAAATATAGAGAATAGCTCATTTAAATTAAATCAAAACTCTGTAGTGGAAGCAAGATGTACTATTCGTGAATTGATACGTTCAGGCACAACACAAAGACGTGTATTTTGAGACGGATAGCCTTCAGGTCCCATTATTCCAAAAGTTAAAATGTAAAATTTAAATAAAGGATGGTGTGGCGTACAGAGTTCATAGCAGAACAAACTTGAAGGAAATTACGAGTGAGCACTATTTTTGTGTTAAAAAAAAAAGAACTATTGTGCACGCGGCGCATCTTGAGTCCTGCGAGTATTTTATGAGCGGCTACGTCTTCCTGGAATGGGCGGCTTTAATCGACGGACGTCATTGTTTATGTAACCTTCTTGGATATCAACAAGGCACACTGGTACTGAAAACGTACAATCGATTACCTGTGTTCGTTCTGCAGTGGAGAACTCAAGACAGGCAGCGGACACTATAGATAATTAAAAAAAAAACACAATGCTAAAGTAGAAAAGAATAATGTAGGTGCAATGCAAGCTGGACTTTTCTTTACCGTTTATTTTGAAGCGTCCTTGAATAATGCTCCTCATCTTTACTTAATTTACAGTTTTCTGCTGTGAACTTTTTAGATATTACATCACCCCGTCTTAATCTTTGCATTATTACTCTGCAAATAATAAGTCCTGAGTCTTTCCATCCCGAAATATAATCGGCCATTGTGTACTTGATAATTTTGTACGTTGTGCCTAGAACAGTTTGATTTTATTGTTACAAAGTTGTCGAAAGCAAACTGATACAGATTGAATACTAAAATAGATAGAAAATCTGAAGCCAGTGTTGGTTACTTCTTTTTTGACTCAGTACGTGGATGAAGTTGGATATCTTTTAGCCAGTAGAAAGTTGCTAGTCTCTGCAGTGTAAGGGTTGCAAATTTTAATTTAAAGAATTTGCTGAGTTTTGTTAAGTCTATTGTGTAACATCGGACTGAGCATGCAGTCCATCAAATACATCTTCATATCAAATATGTTATCAAATACGCCATCCAGAATAGAGCAGACATAATCCGCCATATTGGCACCAGTATGGGGTTTTGGAGGGCATAACTACAAGGTGCACTACATAAAAATGGAGGGAAAAACAACTGTTACGGAAGAGCGGATTTCTTAGGCTTAAAATAACGCTGTTATCTCCAACAAAAAAAATCGTGCGTTTTAGATCTAAGAAATCACTCTTCACAGCATCGGCTTCAGTATGACGCCCTTCTGTTTCTCTCTGCAGTGCCCCTTGCAGCTAACCCATTAAGGCTCCAGCATAGAGTTATACACAATAATACTACGTCGTGTCACTGCTGTATACGTACCATCAAGATGCACGTTGTCGGGTCCAAAATTGATATTGTTGGTAATGTATTGCGCAGCCTGTGCATGAGGACCGTAAGCTGCTGCACTGAATGTCCTTTCCTCTGCATGGCCTGCATGAAAAAAATATTACGATTAAAAAGTTAAACAGGACGTAAAGCCGACGGCTCAACAAGAGTTTATGTTGTATGTATGCACATGTTAAATACCGCCTATGGACGTTTCCTTTCGCCGTGTCTGTATGGCTCAGCGGTAGGGACCTTGGCCTTTGGTTTCAAAAGTCGTAGGTTCGATTGCGCTCTAAAACAGTCTGGCATATAAGTCCAAAAGGCAACGTAAAGAAGTTTTCATCTGTATTTATTTCGATTCTAGCCTATCTGAAAGTTGCAGAAGTACCAGCCATACAGTCTGCTCCATCCTTGGTTAGAAGAATATATTACTATCATATCAAAAACCAAAACTGGTAAAAGGGCCTCTTAGTTCCGAATGGTTCGGCCCTTCAAATGGAGTGATACCAACACACCAAAACATTCGCCAAGTTAATCGCACCATTTAATAGATCGAAGGTTAAATGAAAACTAGAACATTGCTACTTTTGGTTGCAATGTGAAAGTTTTCATTTAACGTTCAAAGTATTATTCGGTACGATTAAGTTGGCGAATGTTTTGGTGTGTTGATATCACTCCTTTGAAGGGGCACCACTCTCAACTTCCTAGCATCTCTCCCAGTTTTTGGCTTTGTTATTTTACTTTGTTTTTAGAGTTTGTTTATTTTTCGTGAATTGGGTGTGAATACAATTTTTCTTTGCAACGTTGTTTAGATTTATCGTGATACACTAGTGTGTGTCTAGGCACGCACGTCTGTATACAGGTTGTCATTGTCCGAACTTCGGCCGTCCAATGAGAGACGATGCCGCCAATACTAGCAATGGTTATAACAATATTTTGGTACTTACGCCATCTCCCACGCCTTCCCTGTTACACTCCCAGGCTCCAAACCATAAAAGGTACACAGTGCGTATTGTAGCGTTTACCACTTCCTGTCATCTGCAAGTAGCTGAAATGTGCTTAACTATGCTTCATGATATAAGACACTGACGCTATGGCGTCGCGCTACAATGGTTTACAACCTCGACAATTGAATTGATGTGATGTTTGTTGTGATGTTTGTTGCTTAACTTGGCGTGTGTCTAGATTGTAATGCACTACGTAAACAATTTCTGACTCAGCCAGAAGAATTATTTCAAGAAATAGCAAAAAGTCATCAGTGGTGACATACATCTTCCTGACTTAGGTGCATGACCAACGCTGGCAAGAAAGCAAAAAGTAAAAGTTTTTAAACAAAGGTATGCTAAGACTAAAAAGGTATGCTGTGCTATGATTTGTCAATAAGCATACAACATGATTTAAATTCTAGCCAACCACAGCTCTAAGACACATTATATCCTGAAAAATTCCTACCAATAGGGAATTGTATTATTGCAGAGGGGAGATGAGTCATAGGCACCTTTAGATTGGTGCTAAGCAGTCGAAAGCTTGCAGGGTTTAATTTATTTGTCTTTGCTGTTTGCTGTAATTTATATAGTTCGTGCAGGGTTCTACATTGGGCTATGTGTTAAAATTATTTAAACTGTTTTGGGTATTATTGTTATGTATGTCATTGATGAATCAATTGAAGACAATTTTTTGACCACAAGATTGTTCAAAGTTACTTTGACCCTTCTCAGTAAATAAAAAGTTGTAAAAATAGTAAAATTGTAAAGAAGATAAAGGGTCTGTTGAGGTTGCTACAACAAGACGGCAGCCCCCTGTGCACCCCAAAAGAATCGAAGCACAATACACTGGTAGGATTTTATGGATATATTTGATTTATGGGAATATTTTAATGAAATGCTTCTACCATTTAGCAAGAAAATGTTAAAGTGCAGCTCTGCTGAAAAATATTTCCTAATTTATATTCTGCCAAGAGATGAAGATAACTTATTATCTTATGTTGTAACAATCAGAACTTATCACATAGTATAAGTTTCATGTTACAACATAAAGTAGGTTGCTGCATCGTTTCGAATTTCAGCACAACTTCTACATTTCGAACCTCGTATTTGTTCTTCTATTTTAACAGACTCTTTAAGATCGATCCATTACTAACATTTTATAGTTTTAAGAAGAAAGCTTAATTGGACAAAAAAACTGAATTGAGGACAGATAAAAAATTGAATAGGATATTCAGAAAAAAATCGTGTAGTAATTCAGTAGCATCGGGTGAAAAATTTGATTTCAATTCAACAAAATATTTTGGTACCTTAATCAATTAGCAAGTGCACTTTTTTCATTAATTGACCATTTAATAACAAGTAAGTAATATTCTCATGTGTGTGTAAAAATAGGATTGAATCTTAAACAGGCTGTGTAACCTTATGTACGTTCACAGTCCTATGAAAGTTGTGTCATCCATCCAAAACCAAAACTGGTAGAAAAACCCGCCAAGTTTCCAAAAACGGTCGCATTTGAAGATAGTGATATCCATTCCACCAGGGAAAGGCCGCCAAGGTTAATCCTACTAGCCAAGTTAATCGCACCGAATAATACTTTGGACGTTAAATGAAAACTTGAAGATTGCTACCGCTAGTAGCAATCTTCTAGTTTTCATTTAACTTCCGAACTATTAGTATGTGCGATTAACTTGGCTAACAGGATTGACCTTGGCGGCCTTTCCCTGGTGGAATGATATCACCACCTTCAAAGGCCGACCGTTTTTGGAAACTTGGTATGTTTTTCTACCAGTTTTGGTTTTGGGGTGGATTAAATTTTTACCTGACTCTTGTGATGACTGTGTGCCACCGAAAGTGGCCATTTAAGATGTCGATATCTCCAACAGAAATGTAGTAATTGAACATAACTTTCTGAAGCAAAAAAGTAAAGTCACAGTTAGGGGAATGTAATAACATAACAACTGTTACAAAATATCCTAAGCCAGACAGCAATGTTCCCAACAAACTTCTTTTGAATCCTTTTACAACAGTTTTTAACCATGTTGCAACTGAAGTGTACTACACAAATACAGGATTACCCATAAACCCTATAACTCCATACCCCTCTACCGTATTTGAGTTGCCCATCAGCCAGTGGAAAAATCATGTAGTAAAGAAGAGCACCATAGTATTACGTTCACATAAACAAACAAGCACAGATCAATGTAGATCTTAATAAGAGAAAGGAAAAACAATAGCCTTACAGAAAAAAAAATCATAGCCTACCTTAAAAATAGCTGTCTCAGTAGTTATGGACTAATATTTCATCGAGATGATGTGACCGAGTTTCAAACCACATAACTACGGATTACAACCCGCAAGCTCCTACTATTCGAGCTTCCCGCCTAGATTTAGTGAAATATTTTTTTCTGTTAGACTCTTCTGTTTCCTTTAAAGGTACATTCCTCCCAACGCCATTTTTCTCGATCCTCCACATCAATATGGCCCCAAAGGTCTATTTTCTTACCTTTAGTCAATCCCTTGTTAAAAATCCGTTTTAAAATGTGGCGTCTAGGAGACTTTCTGTTGAATATTGGGAACTACATATATAATTTTTTTAATAAATTTAAGCTCCTGAATGACTCACGATTCGGGTTTAGACAAGGAAGAGGGACCCACTTAATGAAATTAGTAATGTTGTTTTGAATGCACTAAATAAAAGTAATCATGTTGGTATTATATCTATTGTTCTAAAAAAAAAGCATTTGATACAATTGATAAAACAATTTCGTACAATAAACTCTCGATTATTGGTATTCGAGGAAAAATGCTACATATTTTAGCAAATTATACGTATAATCGAAAGAGCTGCGTGAAAATTGCAAACTCTCAGAGTGATTGGAACTTTGTTCAATTTGGTGTACCACAGGGATCCATTCTTGGTCTCATTTTATTTATAATTTGAGTAAATGACACTCTAGAAAAAAATTACATATGCAAAATAAACTCTATGCTGATGATATCTTAATGGTCTCTATAAATAAGAAACAAGGAAATATGATTCTAAATTTACAGAATGATTTTAGTACTTTGAATCAAAGGGTTCAAAGGGTTTAACGAGCGTTTACCACTACCAGTACTTTGAATCGATTGATTTGATTTGATTTAATGCGGAGCGTTAACCATACAGATTATCTGCCCCTAAAACCACACCAAATACCAACGAAACAATTCACAGAAGACCAAAATACAACATCAAAATTCGAAAACTACAACCTCCCTGAATCACAGCTGAAGGAATACACAGCACGCAGAGCTCGAAAATTCTTCTTCACAGTGTGAGGATACACACCCAGAATATCCAATAATCGCAACAGCGAACAAACCGGAGACAACCAACAACGCCGAGCATCAATAAACATGGGGCAGCACAACAGAAAATGTTCCA
>JAHWFP010252663.1:0-10187 GCA_023313725.1 Lithobius niger | reverse complement strand
TTTCTATATCAGGCCCCAAAGATTTACAATGCCCTACCATTTCACTTTAAAACCCTCCAGTCAGCTCATTGTTTCAGATCGAAGGTACGCGAATGGATTGTTGGGCTTGTTGAATGTTTAACTAGTGGAGTCGCTCGCTTCGCTCGCTCATTCCGCGTCGTCTCGCTGCGCTCGAGAAGACTTCTTGCTGCAACACTTATGATACAGACAGACCTAACACAGAAAAAACGGTCAAGCAAATTATAAGAGTGTAGTGCACGATATCGGTTATCTCGGGAGAAGGTCAATATTATTTTTTTACGTCCAAGGAGTCAAGCCAAAAAATCAAGAAAGCAAACGAAAAGCCCGGTTTCGTTTCGTATCAGAAAAGCCCGGTTTCGGATGACAGACGCTGATTTTCGTTCGCTTCGCTCACTCAATCAGCGCAAACATTTCCTCAGAAACGTGACTGAATCAATGTAACCACCAAGAACCACACATCACTTGTAATTTGTGTTAGTATACACTTTATATGGGTTTTCTTGTTTTACTTATTTTAAAAATATTGTTCTTTGCGCCCTGCTCAGTACCGACTTTTCCATGGGCGTCTTATCACTTCACTGTCTGATGATCCCTCACTTGGAGAAACATCTGCAGAACGTCAGTTATAATCTCCTACGAATGTGAGAGATGAAAGATTGATAGAGCAAAGCGAGACACACATTGAAAAGGTTTACTTTACGTAGAAATCGCTCGCTTTGCTCGTTCAACCCACGTACCTCCGTGCTTCAGAAACACGAATGAATCAATCCATCAATTCATACAAAACCAATATTAAGACATATATGTGGTGTGTTGCAAAATACGTCGTCCGTGCCTCCTTTTCCAGATCATCTCTCTTTGCTCGAGGAGGTTTTCATGAACAAACTATGACGTCATGAACAAACATGAAGAGGGTTTAAAAAAACGTTGACGTTATTTTTTCAGGATTTTTCGCATATTTGAGGGTGATAAGATCAAGTTACAGCGATAAAAATAGGCATATTAAAAGCGCAATTTAATTATCTTTCGTTTGGTCCTACTCCCATCTTTGTAGGTGCTTTCGTTCCGGAGGAGTAGAGGTACAAACACGCAGGCACGCACGCACGCACGCACATCATATGATTTTAATGATGTAGATACCCTTATTGTATTTTGTATATCTATCGAATGCTCGACTTGTGTAGATATGTACTTGACTTACTTATTTTCATATTATTTTATGCAGAATCTGTTGCCATCTATTGATGTTCTGTGTTACAACACAGGTGCAACACAGATTTATACTCTCACAATTTCGTTGCCATTGTAGCTATTGAAATGCTTCGGAGTGCAATAAACTTACTTACTTACTAAATCCGACATTGTTTTAGTAAATGCTTGCAGTCTTATAATCCGTGACAATAAGACAAAGAATTCCTCCTGACGAAATCATGTTCCCAGTTATTCACTCACCATTATTGACGTTTTCGTTTCGAGACGGCGGAGTTAAAACCGCCGCCATGTTGGAAGATGATTGCTACCTTTAGCTGCGAGACTGCAAAGACGAGTCAGTGCGCAAACGCGTTCTAAGTGAAAGATTTGGTCCCACTATTAAAGCGATACCTAATATCTTCCGTTTTTTTTTTATGTTTTTTTAACCAAATTCCGTGTATGGGCTCTATAGAGCTTATAAACAGGTTTACTAAAATTTACGACATTCCTTAGAATCGTATCGGAATCTGGACCTGAGCTGGAACCGCCAAACCGTTCTTCTTCCTCTTCTTCAGACGTTTTTATACCCTCTACTGACCATACTGCTTCCGTTTTGTCTTTTGTGTGAGTTTGGCAGAACAGACGGTGTTATTCGAAAAACTAGCTGCACCCCCGGCGTAACATACGCCGGTCTAGCTGGTTCCCGCATGCATGAGCGAAACACTTAACTGGGCAGCATGAAATGAAAAGGGCGCCAGATGGTGGTCATATTTCCTCTCCTGCGGTTGCACCTGGTTGGTACCCCCTGTCCCCTCCCCGCATCCCTTCCCCATGCATTCCTTCTATTGTGTAGTCTGAATACCTCCCCAATCCCCCCTCCCTCCCTTGTAAGCCCTGGTGTTTGGTTTTCTTATGGAAGTATATAGCGTTTTCAATAGAGAGTACCACTTTTATTCTCATTGTGGCTGAATTGCCTGTTTCTCCGTTTTGGTACCAAGCGCGATAAGCCTGCAACAACGATCGTTCTTGCAGCTATTGTTACTAAACCAACTTTGAAACTGGTCAAGTCTGCTCTAATAGCTAGCAATATTGTTAGAGGGCACATCCGTTCGATAGTCCGCCACTCGACCTTTTACTTTGCTACCATCCCAAGAACGAACCTGCTCGCCCTCTTTCAGTGCTACCGTTTCCCCATTGCTTAGTTAAATTGAGCCGTTTTTTAATTGGCTGTCATATTGAATGATGAATTTGTTGTGTGCATCTAAGTGTATTATACATATACATAGACGCGAACAATGCTGGCGAGCGAACAATTCTCACGTGCTTTGAGGCAATTGTAGACGAAGCATTGTTAAGAGACACACTAGTGTATGGCCCGCTGTGATGGAGACCACTATCCGTTAACCTGGCAGCGGCAACTGGTTGTTTGTGTTCAAGCTTAGCTGAGATCACACACTAAAGCCTTCTTGTTGCAGTCTTTGAACTTAGCGTTTGTAGATTTCCAACATCGTATCTTCCTTTCCCTGAGAATTCTAAACCTTGAATTTAGGAACTTTGCGCATGTGTTAGCATAAAGTAAAACTCGAGTTGTAAAGTTTATAGTTCATCTAGGTAATGCCCTGGCTTGAATGTTTTCCCTAGTGTAATGCTTCTATAGTTTTATTCACTGTAAACTTCAAAGGTACCGTAGGTATACGGGTCCTTTCGCTTTAATAGTGGCGTAGTGTAGCGTTAAGTTTGAAATCTCAGAAAAGTCTAGCTTTGTCTGGTGTTTACTGCATGCTTGTTCTATGAAGTGTCTAGGGTTGCTGTGTTAGCTTATTAATGTTTAACTTTTCTTTAAAGTATATCATCTGAAGACCTGCTAAAGCTTTTAAAGGGGGCGCGGAATTGTACCGACACGGAGTTACATTAACTCCGGAATTTTCTTAAATTCTGACCCCTGTGTTGGACCCGGAATTACAGTAACTCCGGATTCGTGATTTGCTTTAAATGTGTCTGAAACAATCCGAAATTGTAGTAACACGGAATTGTAGTAACACGGTTTCTGATGTTATATGTATAGCCACAGCGAGCGAGGCATGCACGTTATTAGATCATCAATAAAATCAGGAATTACAGTAACTCCGTGTTACCACAATTCCGGATTTGTTTCAGATACTTTTAAAGCAAATCACGAATCCGGAGTTACTGTAATTCCGGGTTCAACACGGGGGTCAGAATTTAAGATAATTCCGAAGTTAGCGTAACTCCGTGTCGATACAATTCCGGCGCCCCCTTTTAAAGTGTCCAGCAGTTTACAAGAGAATTATGAAATATGTCTAAAGACATGATAAAAAGGGACCAACTCGATGCCGAAGTGCCGACTCAACAGAGAACGTGATGCAATGGTCAGAATTTAAATTGAGGCGCGAGTTAGAATTTCCAACAACCGTTACGAATTAATATACGGAGATTGTGGCCCTTGTTTGCCTTTAGGCATAACATGTTCGACTGTCTTAAAGCGGAAATGCGGACCTGTAGGAGAGCGATGTGTGACGTCCAGGACACTAGGCATCGCCACGGTCTGCAAATGCGCCAGCAGAATCCTCCTTGCCTGTTTAGAAGGCAAGCTCTCGTTTCTTGCTCATCCCTCTTTTGTGACATGTGTAGCAGCGGGAGGCTATGCTTGAGTCCATTGGGGCTCGGGATATCTTCGCAGGGCTTAGATTGCCGGAACGATCGAAGACAAGTCGAGTGGTCGGGAGCGAGAGATAAGACACATATCCTCTTATCTTCTTATCTTACATCTTCTTATCTTGGATTTTTTCCTAGCAAGTCGTCTATAATTTTTACTGTACTATTGTGCGGACTGGATAAATACTTATTTATTGTCTGCGCGGAGTATCTTGAGTCCTGGAAGTATTTTATGAGCGGCTATGTCTTCCTGGAGGGAGCGGCTTTAATCGACGGCCGCCATTGTTTTTGTAACTATTTTGGATATCAACAAGGCACTCTGCTACCAAAAACGTACAATCGATTATCTGTGTTCGTTCTGATGTAATGTTTGTCTTTGGATTCAGACCTGTAATGCCTCCCGCGGACAGAAAAATGAACCTGAACCAGAATTCTTTGTTAAATTTCGTAAATTATCGTCTTCAGTGGAACTCCATAGTTTTTTAGTAGCCCTTTGCATATTCAAAAGAATATTTTTAAAAGTTTTTTCAAAGATAACCTTGCTCCCCCGCCCCCCAACTTAAGATAAAATTCGCCAAAAACATTTGAAACTTAGAATTAATAAACAAACAAAACTGTTTACCTTCATAATAATTTACAGTTGGAATTGTTAATTAAATCCAAGATCAGCCGAGCAGAAGAGCCGCTATGAAAAATTGATTTGTTTACTGAACTAGCTTGGGAGACCACAAACTGTAATATAACATTTCAGGGTTTAGGTCAGTAATATTGCGTGCGCCTTGTAGATAGCTTACCCGCCATCGCATCGCGCTGATATGGCAGTGAAAATTAATAGACAGAGCGTAATAGTATACGTGCAGAACGGTAAGCAGTGATCGAAATTGGTCCCAATGTAAACCGCTGACTGTTATAGTCATTAGCTGTTGGCCATATGTGCAGTTACGGTCACGTTTGTTTGCGTTAGACCTGTTTCCGTATCGCAATAAAGCTGGTAGAACTACCCTTTATTCTCCCTTATCCCTCTTTGTGTTAGAATAAAAATAAGCCGCTTATTCCGAGGGGGTACCGACTTCATAAATCCGGTATAAATTTGGTGTGAAACCCAGATTTAATCCATGCAAATCCGGAACAAATCCTACAAATCAGGATTTAAATCGATGAAGTCCGGATTTAAATTAAGAATACACGCGAAAAATCCAGAAGAATCGGACTTTATGATCCAAACTAAGTAAAATAAATGCGACTTAAATATGCTCAAATCCGGAACAAATCCGACCAATTTAGATACGAAAATGGGAGCAAAAATGAAAAAAACGGGTATCTTTAAATCTAGTTTAAATTAACAAATCCGGATTAAATAAACACATATCCGCCAAATATGAAAAAAAAAAGCGGCTGCAGTGACTGCCTAGTCGCACAGGTCTTCTGTACAGTTCTTCCAGTTGCAATCTTGAGGCGCACACCTCTATCACGCACCAACAGCTTTTCCTACTATACTAATCCACAAGCAATAACCATGACAACTGCCGGTTAAAAATGTGTTAGCTTTTAGGCCTATTTACATGTTAGGCGTGTAGTTTTCAGCTCGTAGGCCTAATTTTAACCAGCAGTTTTAATTTCGTAAGTGCAGCTAACGGAGATTTGGATTGTATAGTAAGCATATTCATTTGCAACACGGTGCGCCTTCGGCCACACAATTACAGTGTTACAACGTAACGCGCAACGTAGCCTATACAGATCAGTGGTAGTAAGGAAGTGACGAGAGAGACGCTGTTGATGAAGCCAACAGTGACTCGTAGCAACTTGACGTTGCCGTGGTAACATGATTTTAGGCCTAATTTTCAGTTTTTAGGCAAAAATTTTTTAAATGCAGTTTTAATTTCGTAAGTAACAGATAGGCCTAATGGAGAATTTGGTTCGACGGTAAGCGTGTTCATTCATGCAACAATGCGACGAGACTATTGTAAAAGAAGCTAAAACCCATTTGTTTTTATTGCGTGTTATCCGTAGGATTTCAATTCTACGATCAAACGTTATTATTTAATTTAGTTACGTCGAAGAAATCTGTTAGCTATAAAGAAATAACGATGTTTTAATGTACCATGTTATTTAACTAACTTCTCACACTGTAAACAAAGTCGTTGCAATAGTCTTCTCAGCCGGTACGGCTGTTCAAAAGACTAAAACTGACTTATAAATCCAAAATATCCAGCTTATATCCAATAAATTCGATTTAAATCACTGTAAATCCGACCAAATAAAATCAAGTGCAAAGATGGGAGCAAAAATGACAGAAACGGTGGATTTAAAATCCAGTTTAAATCCAACAAATCCGGATTAAATCCACATACATTGGTTAAACCCGAAATCCGGTGTACTTATTTTCACAAGTCGTTACCCCCCTCGGGTAGAACTGCGCGTGTCTCTCCTCCGCCCCTCCCCCTTATCCCTCTTTTGTGTTAGAATAAGAATAAGACGCTTATTCCCACACATAAACAGGAAGGGATGGCACAGGGATGTGTTCACTTATATTCGGCACAAAGTTAAAAATTAACTTAGACAAATACTATAAATCACCTGTTAAAGGGGGATTGCCACCACATGACAAGCTTGAGCATCTACACCCATTTGCCGATATCTAGTTCAATCTAGCCCTTACTTTCAACAGGCGAAGAAACGCACTAATAAATTTCCTTTTACACAATAAACAAGCCACGTGCCTCTTTAATTATTGAGTGTAAAGTTGTTGCTTCCACGTGCACAAGGGAGCAAGCAGCAAAGTTAAGCCTAACGACATCACGCGCGTTTTTTTTTTATTTGCTTTCGACCATTTTGAAACACGGATTTTGAACCGCCAGATGGGCGCCGTCTAGTGACAGTGATATTGTTAACTTTGTGGGTTTGCTCCCCGGTGCACATGGACGCCCCAACTTTACACTCAATAATTAAGGAGGCACGCGGCTTGTTCGTTGTGTAAAAAGACATTTCTTCGCGCATTCCTTCGCTTGTTGAAATTAAGTGCTACATAGAACTAAATAAATAATGGCAGACGGCGCTAAATGCTGCAACCTGTCATTCTGTGAATAGGTACCTTTTAACGCCCAAGGGCTGTTAAATTAATCCGTTAAAAAAAAGGTGCAGCCGTAACAAAGTTATAATTCAGTTTTCGAACCTTTCTTCTGTCCAGGCAGGGTGTTTAGGTCCATCACAGAAAAGTCGGCGTTTATGCGATCATTCACGTACATGGTCTGGGTTCAGCTTAGTATTAAAGGCGCGCGCCTGTTCACCATTTCGATAGCGATGTTCATATTCTAAACACAGCATCCACGTTCCAGATTCTCCGTCATCCAATAGGCTGATGCGGGTCACGTGATCTCTTTTTGGTTATGAAAATTACGGCGCTGCATGGTGTTCTTTTTTGTAATTTACCGCTATTTTCTTTATATTGCTCGAAGATTCTACAGTGTTGAATCTATACGGGTTGAAAAGGTGAAAAGGCACCTTTAATACAATGCCTTTATTCTCATTTCTTTACTTTATTAGTTTATTATTCAGTAGAGTGTGTGTGGCTTCGGGCCAGGGCCCTAAATAAATTCTAAATTCAGAATTCACTTTAAAACTATTTAAACTTTTGGAGGGGTTCGGCTTAGGTTTGATAATAAGTATTGCACTTTGTGCACTTTTAAGGCTTTTTTATGACTTGCTTTCGTTGGTGCTTTTAATTCCTAATCTATTAGTATTGAGTGGACCGACCCTATTCTGTTTGTGTACATCGATGTTCTGTTATCTCTTCTCGTTTTTCTCTGTTCGGAAAGTCTAGTAATTTGACGTTGCGCGTACATAATTGAATCTCAACGAAATTAGGTCATAACGCATTAATACTATTAGGTATGTATCTGGGGTAATGGTGATAAAACTCATAAACTAAATCCATAAAGCTGCAAGTACATGGAGCCAGAGAGGTATTCCCAAGTTCTCTTTGAAGATTTATATGAAGCCTAACACCAATTGACGACACCCAATCGCGACCGCCTTCGTATCGAAGAAAACAAAACTACCGCGGTCTTGTGCTAAAGTACATCGACTAAAGTGGAGAAAGAGCATAACCAATCCTAAGATAAAGCCAATGAATGAGTGCACAAGAGAAAGAACTTTTTATTTGCAACCAGGGTAGATAAGTAGATGACGCCGCTGTTCGGAAAACTTGGTAAAGTAACACCTGTTTCCGTCAACGGCCACCAGATGGCATCATGTGTCAGTCTCGCATACTAGGCGGAACTTGAAATCAAAATGGCGGCATTGTTAGCGTCACTTTAACCATGGTAACAGCGATAATACTTTTGGAAATTGAAGAAATACTGGTACGTGGGCAGCATTTTGACGTTGAAGAACTTTTTCTGTTCGCTTCAAACTGTATTCAATTCGTTACAAGAAATGTGAACTATGGAAGATGGTTCGGCCGGATTGGTTTAACTACATCGGTACACTTCTCAGTGCACAAAACCAAGTAATACAGCAATGGCAATAACGTCATATTGATTGTTATTTATAACTCTATGCTGGAGCCAATGAATTGGGCTAGCTGCAAGGGGCACTGGAGGGGGGGGGGGAAGTACGTCTTACTGAAGCCAATGCTGTTACAGCGGAGTTCTTAGGCGTAAAACGCGCGTTTTTTTGTTGATTGTTGGCAGTTGCTGAAATATTTAGCAAGTGGAATCTTTTCATTTCCAATTACAACTTCACAGCAAAAGGGATTGGAGAAAACGTTTTTTTTAAGGCTAAGAAATCCGCTCTCAAAACACTGCATTGACTAGAAGCGCCGTTGTTTTTCCCCTCCATTTTAATCTAGTGCACCTTGTAGCTATCTCTCCAGATACTAGCTCGTAGCCAGTATGGCGTTATCGTCGCTGCTGTATACTTCGCTCCGTTCGTAGCTATAAACCCTTTTAAAACTGAATGCCGTATACAAAAAAAAAAAAAAAAAAAAGATAAAGAAAACATGAGCAGCCTGCAGTTATGATCTAGCTTCAAATTAATATACTATCGTAATCTGATCTAGCATATTTTTTAAATCTACAAAACAGCGACAGTGACGCCGTATTAGCTACAAGGATGAAGAGCGCTATTTACAAGGGGCACTAAATTAAAATGAAGGTGAAAACAACGGCACTTCTAGTCAAGCCAGTGCTATGAGAGTGGTTTTCTTAGGCCTATAAACTATGTTTTCTCCCATCCCTTATCCTGCAAGGTTGCAAATCGGAAAAGAAAAGATTCCACTTACTAAAAATTTCAGCAACTGCCAACAAATCGAAAAATAAGCACGCGTTTTAGGCCTAAAAAATCCGTTCTAACAGCATTGGCTTCAGACTCAGTAAGACGGTCTTCTTTTTCCCCTTCATGGTTATCCAGTGCCCCATGCAGCTAGCCCAATTACTGGCTCCAGCAAAGTTATATTGAATACACCAAAAACCAAAACTATAAGAGAAGCTGCCAAGTTTTCCAAAAAGTGTTGGCCTTTGAAAGTAGTGATGTC
Organism: Lithobius niger; assembly: GCA_023313725.1. Classification (NCBI taxonomy): domain Eukaryota; kingdom Metazoa; phylum Arthropoda; class Chilopoda; order Lithobiomorpha; family Lithobiidae; genus Lithobius; species Lithobius niger. The sequence continues at coordinate 766 of JAHWFP010252663.1, read as the reverse complement.
ATTGAACCAGGGAAAGGCTACCAGCGTGGTAAGAAGCGGTAGCAATCTTCAAGTTTTCATTTAACATCCAAAGTATTATTTGGTGCGATTAACTTGGCGATTATTGAGGGCACGTTTTTTCCACAAAGGACACCTTCCCAAACGTTAATGTTGTGGTTTTCTTCGTTACTGGACCCAAGACATCTGACTCCAACGATTTGCAAAGATTTCTACCGCATGGAGAATTTACACCATGCAGTGTGCTGGAATCTTGTATAAGCTGCTCGTTGCAGTTAAAAGACACAGTCTGCTAGTGAATTTGAATTTGAATTTATTTGGCAAGAGCCGTGGCCCGAAGCCGTACGCTTATATAAAAATAAATAAATAAACGGAGCCGCCAGTGGAAGCGGTGGTGGGGGGGGGGGGGGGCTAGTGAGCCTCCTTCTCACAACAATTACACTCTTAACAATTAAACCTCAACAACACTATTGTCTGCGCAGCATATCTTGAGTCCTGCAGGTACTTTATGAGCGGCTACGTCTTCCTGGAGGGAGCAGCTTAATCGACGGCCGCCATTGTTTTTGTAACCATCTAGGATATGAACAAGGTACTCTGCTAAAGAAAACAGACAGTCGATTATCTGTGTTCGTTCTGGGGCGAACTCAAGATAGGCTGCAGACACTATAAATCATCTACTTGGCGGCAACACACTAGCGTGTGTCTAGATAATATTACGTTACTGCCACTGCTTTATTATCGAGATCGTTTTGTTTGCTAATAGTTTCGG
>JAHWFP010252661.1:0-12330 GCA_023313725.1 Lithobius niger | reverse complement strand
AGTTGTTCCTGTTTGTATATCGCCACCCGAATTCGACTGAAATATTGGACTCCTGATACTCGGAAATCTTGGAAGAAGCACCCAAAACTCAAAAAGTGTATTTGCGTGGGCGATTTTAATCTTCCAACCCTTAATTGGTATTCTATGCCCTCTGAAAGACAAAGTGATCGAAGAATATTAAATGCATCTGTTTAAGTGCGGTTGTGCTCTGCCAATTGAATTATTGTTAAAGCACAACACCACTTAAACAGATACAATTTTCTCAATTATACGTTTGCTTATTTCAATTAAAAATAATCGATTTTTATCCGTGTACATTTTTAACAAGTAAAGTGAAACTTCAATCATAACCCTTTTTTTTACGACACGCCTGACGTTTTTGTTTGTAACCCGTGTACCTTTTTTACGGCTATGGCGTCGCGCTATAATGGTGTATGTCCTCGACAATTGAATTGATGTGATTGCCTAACTTGGCACGGGTGAATATTATTGACAGTAATTTTTTTTTCATTTGCAAAGGTTCACACGCGCGCATGCAGTGATTGTTCAGCTCAGCTCAGCTCAGCTCTGAAAGATTACATCTACGATATAAATACGCCTTTCTAGCTGTCAACGTACCTTAGTTTGGTATAAGACTATATACGTTTAGCTGAAACACGGATTCTTTCAAAGGGTTCAATGGTATAATACACCATTATAGCGCGACGCCATAGCCGTAAAAAAGGTACACGGGTTACAAACAAAAACGAGCGTTAACCACTTCCGGTTATATGCCATCAACAAACAACTATTTAGCAAAGACATAACACGTGCACGAGAATGGGGTCACCAGGAAACTCGTAGGGGCGGTCTGTGCTTTGCTTGGGTTGCACCAGTTTGCTATCAGAGTAGACGGCTCCTGGTCTGGGATGTCCTCCACTGACAGGGGCCTACCCCAAGGCAGCGTCATGAGCACAGTACTCTTTGCTGTTGCAATTAACAGCGTGCTGGAAGAGATGGATGCGTTTGAAACCGTTGCTGCTTACACTGATGATATGGCAGTGTGGGCATCCGGTCAGGTCCTGCAGCTCCTGTTGGCTATTCTGGAATCTACTGTCAGTACGGGAGGAGAACTGTTAGGAGCTAATGATTTTTAGTAGGGGACTTGGGTGTGAGGGGGCAATGACTGTGAATGGTACTGTGGTTACGTCCAATTCCAAGGTACGGTACCTCAGTTTCTGGCTAGACCCGTGACTGAGTTGGATCAGTGATACTGTTCCCGTCATGAAAAACATTCAGTCCCTTCCTAAAGCACCGAACAGAACAAACCAAACGCACCACTGTTGGTGACTGTTCAGCTCATTCCCTAGTATAGCCGTGTTGATGTGGCTTGCTTACGTCAACCAACGTCAGCGATGAATCTGTTTCCGTGCCTCGCGCATGCTCAAAACCTCCACCACTGGCAACCACCCACAACCACCTCTACGAGAGGGTTTGCAATTTGGCATTGCTCGCACCAGGTTATATCCATTAGCCTAGCCTGGTCCAATCAATTAGCCACGTCTGGTCACGTTAAAAGTATGACGTAACGAGTGCTCTGCTGAGCTTGTTGATTTTGCTGAGCTGTGATTGCAGTTTCGGAAGGTACTTAACGGCTGATGCAACGTTACTGCGCACGCACGACGTGAAGTTTGGAGCCAAACTGTCTCTATCAGTGGTGCGTTCTGTTCGCTCTCTATCAGTGGTGCGTTCTGTTCGCTCTGTTCGGTCGTTTAGGAAGGTACTGACTGAGACTCGGTTGGGCACTTTGAGGTCATTTGTTTATAGCAAGCTCACAACAAAACGTTCCACAGTTTTGGCTCTCTACACGATTTACGTTAGAGTTTGCAGATTTCCATGCTTCACTTCTCGCGAGTTCCCGCCGTGCTTTGCATGGCTTTCAGGTTTCGTTGAACGATTGTTTGCGAACGGTTTCAGGCTGTCTCCTGACGACTCTTGTCTTGGCACTCCACGCTGAGACGGGGGAACGCATACTAAATATAAGGGGGGGAGAAATACTTACCTAGTTCAGTTTGCGAGCGGTGGCCAGGGAGACCTTGGATCCTTCAGCTTAGCACGTATTATTGTGAGGTACACCATATGATTCAGGGAGATATGGTACAGGGAGATCATGAGGAGCTGGGGCCGTTGGGTTTGGGGGCGACCCTGATTGTGCAGAGGGGCCTGAGCGGCTTTTCGCTCCCTCTCCTCTAGCATCCGCCTTGCCCATGGGTATGGTGTGATGCTGCTTAATCGACCATTCAGGGTGGGGGCTCTACTCCCGCTCCCCCATAACCCGGTTCCTTCTGTCTATGTCGGCATATTCTGTGATGCATCGTCCCATTCTTCCTCTTTGAGGGTGGTGTTGGAATTCGCATCCCGAATCTCCATCTTGAATACAGCTATTTCCTGACCGGCCTACCAACGGTGTTTCTCGGAGAGCTGATTGCCATCTTGGTGGCTGTGGATATTGGTCTTGATTTGTCTCTGCTTCGGTTTCGTGTCTATTCACACTCCGCAGCTAGTCTGGGTTTTCTCAGGCGGTCATTTCGGTCTATGGGGGTTTCCCATCCGATTGTTGCAGAAATCGGGTGGAAGCCGTTCTTGGCTTTTCAAACTTGCATCAGCGTTCGTTTGGTGTGGGTTCCTGGCCGCTTGGGTGTCATAGAAAACGAGGCAGCAGATGGGCTGGCTAAGGTTGGGTACGAGTGTAGGACTGCCCCTATTAGGTTTCCTTTGGACTACGAAGATCTGTATCCGGTTGTCACTGAACTAGCAAGGAGAGAGTGGCAAACTAGAAGGGAGAAGGGTGCAACAGGGCGGACCTTGTTCGATATACACCCTACTGTGTCCTCGACCACAGCCCTGAGTCACCTCTCGCGGAAGGACTTGGGTTTGGTGTCCAGGCTAAGAACTGGGCACCTTCAGCTCCATGCCCATCTGTATTGTATGGGGCGGAGCAGTTTCCCAGGGTGTTCCTGTGGGAATCATGAGGAAACCGTTCTGCACTTTCTGTCTACCTGTCCTCTTTGGCCTAAGCAGTGGTGTCCACTTTTCCCTCTGAGCGACATTCAGCTACCCGGTGCTCTGGGGTCCCACCTCACCTTGGGTCAGCAAGGCACTCATTCGGGGCAATTTTCAGGTTTTGTAGGAGCACGGGACGACTCGGGTGACTTTAGGTTCGCCTGTTTTAGGTCACACCTCGCTTCCATGGTTCGACCAGGATTGTATGGGATTGTAGGATTGTATTGCTTGTTGGCTATCTGGTTGTTAGTTTTATGAAGAGTAGTTTTAGAGTGAGCAAATGGTGTAAGGACCCGATAGGTTCCATAAATAGTATAAACATAAACATGAACTGACGTTTGCTGATTGGCATTGTTCCATAATTAGAGTGGTTAAAACAACCATGGCCAAGGCATTCTATAAATAAATAAATAAATGGTTAAAACAATGTAAAACAATAAAACTGATCATTTAGGGTGCCGTAACTCCGGAATGGCTGGAGTAATTGAAAATGTGGTCACTTTGATATGAAGAACCAGGAAATATCTGCCTTAGATCATGTTTCAGAGCTATAGGTAGGTGCAGTCGTTTTTTTCTGAAACGGTCGCAGAACATGAAGAAGAAGAACAAGAAGAAGTGAACAGTTTTCAACTGATAGTACACATGAATGTGTACTTTCTCAGCCTGAGTTGTGTACTGGCAGTACACAGTCTGTGCAGCGAGAGTACACATTCTCGTCACAGCTCGTGTACTACCAGTGCACAAATTGTGTACTCTCAGTGCACAGTTCGTGTGGAGGCTGAGAAAGTACACATTGATGTGTACTGTCAGTACACATCGTCTTCACAGTGTATGGCTCCCTACCTTTACTCTTGCACTGAATTGCATAATTATTGGTATGTCTTCCATCTACTATCTGGCCAAGTTTGGTCAAAAAATGTTGATTAGGAACGGAGCTATTAATTGTTTGCCGGAGGGAGGACTTCAATAATATCTAGGCACACGCTAGTGTGTCGCGCCAAGTTAGGCAACAAACATCACATCAATTCAATTGTCGAGGTTGTAAACCATTGTAGCGCGGCACCATAGTGTCAGTGTCTTATATCTTGAAGCATAGTTGGGCACATTTCAGATACTTGAGGAAAAATAATAATGAGGTACAAAAGCTTAAATTGTGTTGAAATCGAGAGCAATGACCCACCTGACAAAAATTAACTCGTGTAGGAATGCTATCTAAACTGCTTTCAATGCAAAATCTGACCCTCAATAACGTTGAAAATGTGTAACTCGCTAGCTAATTCTAGTCCGCTCATCCCCATGTTAATTTCCGTAGGGTGATTATTCATCGAAACCAAGATAATGGGAAGGCTTCCAGCTATGAAATTGCACGAATGGGTGCAGTACAATACGAACTGCGTACCTTTTATAGTTTGGAGCCTGGGGGCGTAACGGGGATACGAAGGACGGCGCGCAATTCCGAAAATATTGTTATAACCAATATAATATAATAATATAATAATACATAATAATATATAATATATTATAATATATATATATATATAATAATATAATATTGTCGGTATCGACTCTCATTGGACGGCCAAAGTTCGGACAATGAGAACGTGTTTACTGACGTGCGTGCCTAGACACACACTAGTGTATCACGATAAATCTCAGCAACGTTGCAAAGAAATTGTTTTCACGTCCAATTCACGAAAAATAAACCAACTGTAAAAACAAAGAAAAATAAACAAAGCCAAAAACTGGTAAAGAGGCCACCAAGTTGAGAGTGGTTCGGTCCTTCAAAGTAGTGATATCAACACACCAAAACTAACTAAATAAAACAAATCAAAACAAAATTAAAACCAAACCAAAAACCTATAAAGAGGTGACTAAGTTGAGAATGGTTCGGCCTTAATAGGCAAAAGGTAGCAGAAAACCAATTTCTTGTTGACGTGGCATTTTATTACTCATCTGCACGGTAGTGGAGTTGAGTCAATACATAATTAAAAAAAAAAGAGTGATATCAACACACCAAAACATTCGCCAACTTAATCGCACCGAATAATACTTTGCAATAGGGAAACCCCTGGCCCCGCTCACAAACTGACTTTGCTAAGTATTTCTCCCGCCCTCACATCTAGTGGGCGTTTCCCCATCTTAAAAAGAGCAATGTTCTAGTTTTCATTTAACCTTCGAACTATTAATCGGTGCGATTAACTTGGCGAATGTTTTGGTGTGTTGATATTACTCCTTTGAAGGGCCGAACCATTCGGAACTTGGCAGCCCCTTTTACCATAGTTTTGGTTTTTGATATACGCGCAGCACGTCTAAGGGGGTTGGAATGAGATACATACAGCAAACTCATCGTTTAAACAATGAGGAAGAGGTAGCAAGAGTGGGTTCATTCTTGGCACGGTAGCAAAGAAAAAGGCCGCCCGGCCGACAATGTGAACGGATGTGCCCCTTGTAACCACCAGTAACAAACGAAATATTGCTTTAATAATGCTGACTACTAAAGCCGAGTTGAATAGTTTCAATCCAATCCAATATGCTTTATTGGGGCCTTGGCCCTAGGCCATGCGCCCACCCTAAGAAAAAAAAACTACACAGTAAGAAAAACAGCCCTACAACACTAGGAAGAAAACAGCTCTACAACACACAGCAACCAACAACACATTGAAACCAGTAGACTGCCGCCCGTAATACACTAACCTTCTGCCAAACACTCAGTCCAACTCTCAGTCTTCCACTCAATCATACAGAATTCTCAAACCTGCAAGCAACAGAGGTGATCGAGGGCTCACAGTCGCACACCTGTTGCACGCACAAAATTGGCAACAGCACGCCAACGCACCACACAATGCTTCCTCTCACCAGTCCGCAATAAGGCCTGCAAAGTCACTTCCGAACCAATTCTACCACACAAAGCAGCACGTGCCTCACGATGGCACTCACACTCGAGGAGAAAATGCTGCACGGAGCCATTTCCACCACACCCACACCTGGGGTGCTGCAGCCACCCAAGACGGTGCCTATGCGCTGGAAGCAGAGAATGGCCTGTGCGGAGCCGCGCCAGTATACGCGCAGCCCAGTAGGGCAACCCGTCCGAGACAACAGCATAAGAGCACTCAGGGGTCAGCTGAAACAAAATTCTGCCTGTCAGCGCAGCCACCCACTGCTCATTCCACAACTTTAGAGTTCTGGAACGCATGGGGTGTTTTAACAACCGCACTGACTGAGCTATGACAACAGAACACGGCGCCTCCATAACAGCCTCTTTTGCAATGGCATCAGCACCCTCATTGCCAGCCACACCATCATGTCCTTTCACCCATATGAGCGACGGAAGGCCCTCCTGGGTAGCGACCCACAGCTTCCAGCATATTGAAAAAATTACCGGACACTCAAACCTCATCATACGAATCGCAGCTGCAATGGCCGCCACACTTGCTTTGGAGTCCGTATAAATCCCATACACTGAAAGTACCAGATCTGCAGCCACATCCAGTGCAACCGAAATTGCCGCAAGCTCACAAACAAAACTGGAGTGAACATTTTGCAGAGCACGCCTAACAACGTACTTTAGCGCTGGAATGTAAACACCAATTCCACCCGTATTTGTGTCCCTCTGAAAAGAGGCATCACAATAGATGTGACATGCATCTGGGCCGCTCGGACGAAAAACTCGGTGAAGACCCGCTGTCCATTGCCACGGGCATGGCGGGTAAACAGTTACTACGTTCAGGAATGGTGCCAGACCATTAGTGGCAAGGGGCGACATACCTCGTCCCGCAACACCCAACACCCCTCGCTCTCTATCCGAAAGATCCAGATAATCAAGCAAAATCCTTGCCACCGGGTCTCGCAGCCCACGACCAATGTTGCGAAGACATAACATAACAAGTAATTCTTCAGCCCGTAGGAGAAGTGGAGGCTCTCCTGCCTCGACCCATAGAGCTTGTACCGGAGTCGATAGAAAGCAACACGTCACAACCCGCAGACAATCATTCACCCTAACCTGCAAAGCACGTAAATGCCGCTGCGCTGCCGCCAGAAACGGGAGGTGGTAATCTAAAGCCGACCGTATATGTACACGATATGCAGCCATGATCATGCTGCGGTGCACATCCCGATACTGCACCAATATTTTCAAGATGGGGAGGCTACGAGAGATTTTCTGCTGCAGAAACCGCGCATGCTCGGCCCAATCAAAGGCCACCATCCAACCAAACACCTAAGTACTTGACTCGCTGAACATGCCGGATAGGCACCCCATCTACAATGACAGTAATAGGCGTCGACCTCACAGCGCGCGATTGCGAGAAAACTAGAAGTTCAGTTTTCGCAGGCGCCAAAGCCAAGCCACGCCTGGCGAGCTTGCATGTTGCCTCGTCAAGCACATGTTGCATCAGACCAGTCAATTCCACTGGGTCTGCTGCCACAAACCATAATGCAACATCGTCAGCATAACAGACGATGTTGTTATCCAGTCCCAGTTCCAAAAGAACATCATTTATTTCAACAGCAAATAACACGGGACTCAGGCAGCTGCCCTGTGGTAAACCCCTGTCAGTCGCAGACTGAGCTGACCACACCCCATTGACCCTCGTGGCAAAACTTCTGGTCTGCAGAAGAGCAAGTACAGCCGATATCAACTTGACTCCAACACCCATCTGCTGGAGCGCCGCACGTACCCATGCAATGCTAACCGTATCGTAGGCTGCTTTAATGTCAAGAAAAATCGCCACAACAACCAGCCCGTGGACCCACGCCTCCCTCACACTCGAGAGAAGAAAAAGAATGGCATCCTGCGCACTACGTCCAGAGCGATACCCAAACTGTTTGGGCGACAACCAACCGTAGTATTCTAAATGCCAGCTCAATCGCAGCACCAGCATCCTCTCATAAACCTTACGCACGCACGATAATAAACTATCGGGCGATAATTGCGTATGTCGGACCGCGCACTACCCCGTTTGTGCACCGGGATGAGGACTGTAAACAGCCATGAAGGCGGTACCCCTGCGCCATCAAATAAATCCTGGTAGTTCCGCAAGAGATCTTCATAACCCATATCCGTCAGAGCAAACAGTTCCCTGTAAGAGATGCCATCCACTCCTACTGCACTACCGGCCCTGCACTTGGCAAGAGCCGCGTGCAATTCTGATGCCACAAAAGGTGTATCACAAACCGCACTTACAAATTCTGGCGCAATATTCCCTGGCACAGGTGCTCCACTTGGTAGTGAATAAACACTCGCAAACCTTGCATTAAAAGCATTTGCGAGCTCCTCTCCACGAAGCACAGCCAAGCTGGGCTCACCATCAGGTTTCTGGCCATATGTCCACACGAGAGAGCATCGTCCATCCTGAGGGCGCAACGCCTTCCATGCAGCAGACACCGAACCTGCCCCGGTGACTGCTGCACAAAGACGTGTCCCATATTGCAACTTCTCAGTCCGAATGACGTATGCAGATTCCAAAGAGACAGCACGATAGGTTAGCTACAGTACTGTCGACGGACGTCTCTTCCACATCCTGTAGGCTTGTCGCCGATCTTTAACCGCAACTGTACATGCAGGAGTCCACCACACCGGTTTCGTTCCTACTGAGCACCGCGGTTTAACAATTCTACGCACAGAATGCACATACTTATCCCGCCATACTTGGAAGAAACCATTATCCACAGCAGGTAGCTCCAAATGGTGGGGTACTGAGAGGCCGCAGAAGCACAGGAAAATGGTCGCTTCCTCGCTGGTCATCAGAAGCCTCAAGATAGAAAGCATCCGAAACACCCGGTGAATAGACAAAGAAGTCCAGAACAGACTCCTGCAGCCTACCAGCTTGCCACCGAACAAACGTCGGAACAGGACTACGTACCACCGACAGGCCTAAGTCATCAATAACCTGAACCAACTGGCGACCACCAGTATCACATCTTGCCGATCCCCACTGAAAATGGTGCGCATTGAAGTCTCCAGCAATTATACAGGGGTGGGAAAATTGTTGCAGCCATCCCCGCCAAACAACATCCGCAACATTTTTTGAAGCATGCAAAACCACCACTGTCACCCACTCACTGCCCAACCACACCTTCAAGCTACATGCATCGATTCCATCTACATGCCTACACGGCTGCAACAGATATGGGACCTTCCACTTAACGAATACACGCACACCAGATTGTGCACTGGACATAACGCAGTCAACATTAGGGATACTACTAAAATCGCTACTCCCTATACGTGCCTCTTGCACACCCAAAATGTCTATCTGCTGCATCATGCTTTCAATTTCACCCTTCTTCCTGCCTATCCCGCGGACATTCCAGGTCCCAATCGAAAAAAGACTGGTGAATGGAAACAAAAAAAGCCACTACAACTGTGAGCCCTCTACCTCTACCCCATTATGCTCCGCATTACCACTTGACGTACAGCTTACATTCGAAACCACAGCCATGCACACATCATCTATAACTTCATTAACATGCACATTAATATCCGCTCCTGATGAGCCAATAATCACATCCGCACTATTTTCAACTCCACTTTGCGTTATAGCATCCAACAGTAACCCACAATGTTGCTCTATGTGGCACCCTACATTAGTATTATGTCCTTCCACTCGCATGTGCATTTTTGCCTCCTCCTCATTTGCTATCACAGCCGCAGCACCTCTTGCAAAAGAAGCACAATTCCCCACATTCACACTAGGAGCATCCACTTCTTTATGTACTCCTGAGTGTTGTTCACTTTCAGCACTGACCACATCACTCATAACCACTTCAACTGCATTTTCCGTGGCACATATCTGCATCTGCTGCTGACTCGAATTTCCACCAACACACACCCTATCATTTGCCTTTTCATCTTCAATCTCCCCTTTCCTAGCTACAGACTGACGATTCTTCTTCCGCTTTATACGCTGCCGCTTAACAGGGGGAGCAACCAGACGGCCACCATCCGATTCTCCAGAACTACAGTGCACTATACCTTCATTTTCCGTCACCGACTTGCGTACACTGATGGGAGGCGAAGCAACGAATTTGGCACAGTCATCTTTGTTAATGCCTCCAGCTCCTTGCACACTATGCACATTTTGCACACTTTTCACGCGACCTACACCATGACCACTCACTACAGCACTTGCAGAGCTATTGTGCTCATCCTTTGTTACACTTTCAACACATTGCACGATCTCCACTCCTCTCACACTTTTTGCATTTTCAGCGCGCTTAGCACTGTTAGCACAATTAGCACTCTCAGAATTTTGAACACCTTTCTCATTTGCAGCACCCGCAGCAGAGGGCAAACTAACAACACCAGTACGCCCATCTATGTTTGCAGCTCCTTGAGCACTTTGAGCACTTTGTGCACTTTGAGCATCACTAGCACTCTTGGTATATTTAGCGCTCACAGCACCTTTATTATTCAAAGCACTCACTGGACGTACAGCAACATTATCTTGCACACAAGCCGTCGACGTCGCAGCCGCAGCTGCCGAACGACGCTCATTTTCGCCTTCCTGAGCTCTTGCAATTGCAATCGCACGCAAGTGCAGGCACAAGTCACGTGGGTCGCGATAACAACCACACACCACGCACTCCACGCTCGCGCACACACGCCGGAAATGACCTCTGATGCCGCAGCGTAAGCAGCGTGGCGCGCGGTCCGAAACAGAAATCAAAGCTTGAATACCTCGCACCGGTATGATGTCAGGCACGTCGTCAAGAGTTACATTTTCATGAAGCCTAAATTTCACATAGCGCACGCCCGACGCACAAACCACTCTATTTCCCTTTGTCACTTTCTCGAAGCCTTGATCTAGCACTACACCATAAGGACGAAAAGCTGCGCTGACATCAGCTGGCGTAACTTCATAAGGAAGCACTTTTGCTACCAAAGTATTATCGTACAAATCACAGATCACTACCGATGCCCCATTGATCGCTACCGACGCTGCAAGCAATCTGCTTTTTGCTGCAGCACTTTTTAACACCACTTGAAAAGCGTTTCCAGTACGTAATGGAGCTATAGCCTCAACTTCATTAACGCCAACAACAGATTCCGCCGCATCGGACATTTGATACTGATAATATGGCACACCAGCCCTGTTGCACAAAAATACCACCGATCGCTGCATTCTTACGTTGGAAAGGCTACCACTATACACTTTCTTCAGATACTGAATTTCCCTGGCCTTTTTCGCGTCATCCTTCAGACTCTGCTGGGCTGCATTGAACAAACTTCTCACAGTGGCTACAGCAACTAATAGTTTCAAAGTTGGTTGAATAACAATCACTGCATGCACGTTCGTTGTTGTTGCGGGCTTATCAAACTTAGTATCAAAACGGAGAACTGACAATTCAGCCACACTGAGAATAAGAGTAGCGCCCTCCATTGAAAACACTATTAACTTCGCTACGAAGACCAAACACAAGGAGTTCCAAGGGAGGGGGAGCAGAAATGAGGGGGGGGGTGTTAAGACCACACAATATGGGAACGTAGGGAGGGGTACAAGGGATATGGGGTGGGGAGGGGGGACCGTCGACGGCCGCTTTCATTTCATGCAGTACAGTAAAGTTTTTTGCTCGCGAATGCAGGAACCACCTAGAACCACGGGGTTACAGCTAGTATAAATATATAATTGCACACGAGGTCAAGCAGCAAGCATCGGCACCGCGCATGTGGTTGGAGGGATTGCATTGGGGGAAAGCTTTTCTGGACAGCAAGCTTCTCGAAGGGGCAGCTACGAGACCGTCTTGAGCTCAGTTATTTCTGCTAGCATGAACATGAACATGGCTGGTAGAATATAATATAATAATAATAATAATAATGATAATAATAATAATAATGATAATAATAATAATAATATAGAAGGTGTCGGCGAGTAAGATATACAGCTTTTTGAAGACCCTGGCGGCTGATGTTCAGTGGAAGGAACCACAATCGTATCAGTTGTTTTTTTGCCGCTGAAGGGAGGAAACCGGAGTAGCCGGAGGAAACCCTCGTGCAACGGGCGGGAAACAACCGGAGAAAAACCCGTACATACAGTTCCCATCACTAGGATCGAACCCGGGTCTGTAATAGAAGTGATCATTAGCTAAGGGGGATCATTAGCCTTGTGTGTGGGGGGAGGGGGGACGGGGTGATTTGAGTCTCATGATGCGCTGATATTCCGCATGAACATGTAAGAATGTAATAGAAATAATCATTAGAAAGGGGGCATCATTACATGACATTAGCCGTGAGGAGGGGAGAGGAGGGGATGATTTCAGTCTCTCAAGATGCACTGATATTTCCGCCAG
>JAHWFP010252624.1:0-115618 GCA_023313725.1 Lithobius niger | reverse complement strand
TTTTTTTGCACTCGTAGTGGAAGGAAATGTGGCGTCAAACATAATGTGCCAAACATAATGTGGCACAAACTATAGTGTTTGGGCCTTCGTTATACCTAGTGTTAAATGACTGCAGTACCAATACAGTACCATGTATTGTTTTAACACACAAAAAAAACAATAAAATTAAAACATTTAGTCCTTGTGTTTTAGGTCCCAACCCAAAGCTGTAGTGCAACAATCGATTAAAGACAAACATTGGTAAAATTGGTATTCTAAGCAATGAACAAAAGTGGAGCCTAATTTAATTTCGATTTGCATTGCAGTTCTACTTGGATAGCGTGTTGAATACAAATTTTAGAACAAGCTTTATTTATATAGAAACAACTTAAGATTTTGTAGAAATAAATGGTGAAACATATTAAACTTAAATCGATGGGGAAAAAAATCATTAAATCTTTTCCATAAAAGCTATATGAACAAAACACATTTTTCAATAAAATGTGTGATCATTACTTAAATATCGGATGTTGGCACCACCGCACTAAAATTGCAGATACTACCTCATTCATAAGAACGGGGTAGTAAGCTTGATTGTGGTACTGCCCAACATAGTTATTACACGTAACTAACATAAAGTATTTGATACAGATGGTGGAATAAGAAAACTGGTTGTGTGTTACCCTACATCACCTATAACGTGTAAACCGAAAACTGAAAGCGTAAATAATTTGGGCCTGTCCGTGTTACTGGGAACACTGCAAAACTGGTGATATCCCTCCCTGCGAGTAGCAACCGCTCATCTGTTTGGTATTTGACATTATAGACAAGCAATTTGTAGTTGACTGAAAAATAAGGTTTCGTTTAGATATGAATTCAATTCCAGTAGAAACTTGACAACATGTAATTAAATGTTTTGAGGTTTAGTAAAAAGTAGGCTGGTGTACCGTATTCAGTATAAACAGGATGGAAAACCAAATGGGCTCCAGAAGTGTTCAATAAATGTGGATGCAAACCTATTTACGTTGCTTTTTGGAGTTAAATGTCAAAATGGAAGGTTCAACCTTTGGTTTCGCAGGTCGTGGCTTCGGTGCCCTGTTCAGACAGTCTGACATTTAAGTCCAAAAGGCAATGTAAATAGGGTTGCATCCATATATATTTAAAGATATTCAGTACCAGAATAATTACCATGATTTAGCTCTAGTGATAGTTACTCTTTTGGCTTTTAAAGTATCGAATTTTTTTTAATATTTTGGCCAGAATTGAACTGAATCGGTTCACAAATTTTTGTTAATGCAACAGAAATTAGCTGCATTAATATTAAAGGAAGAAAAGCAACAGAGTGAACATTGTCAACTCCTAAGAATGTCGGCTCCATTGTGTTTCTTCCTTAATCACAAGTTTTGGCTCTAATGAAGTAGTTATTGTTAGTAGAGGTTGAATTCGGAAGCTTAAACTAAGAAAAATTCAGTCTACAATATCTATTTTAAAGACTCCTTTCTAAGGTGCATCTTTTTTTTTTTAGTAATGTTCTAAGAGTTGAAATTAGTTAAATGTGCGGATGGTGTTGTGCGTATCAACTTAAGCAATGCATTGCAAAGCATGTTGAACAGTGGCGTAATTTAGTTGGCGTGGATCCTGGTACAAGAAATTGGAGCGGGCCCCCTCCTTCCCCGCACCACCCCATATGTCTAAGGACGACATATGCTTGGTAAGAGGCATCGAGTCTCCTGCCTTCCCCGCCTTCACTTCACCCTCACCCCGTCTCCTTAATGTCAAGTCCCCCCCCCCCCCCCCCCGTCCAGTATGACAAAGGCTTGTTTAACAGACTTGTTGTGTTATGCACACTGGGGGAAAAAAATGCCCCGACCTAAGCCTGATTTGTCCTCACTGGGCCTGAACTGGATCTTCATGTCCTGGTCAAAAGCGGGACTTCAGACCGCAATTCGGCGTTTTTCAAGTGTGGTCGTGGTGGGTGTGCGGTGCCGCGCTTTATGGAAACGTTTTGATGCCAAGTGCTGATGAACAATATTGAGATAAAAGGAAGGCATGGTAGGGGAGAAAATAATAACTACAGCGCCGAAAATATTGTAGCGAGACAAAAAATTATTAAAGCCGGGCCGCGATTTCCAGGTCTTGTGTGGATTTTCTCTTTTTGTGTTGCCTGGTTAGAAGTCCGGGCCCAGAAACCAAGCGCGGTGTTCGGGGGTCAATGTGAACTCGGCTTCAGGTTAAGTTTTGGAAAACGATTATTCTGCAGTTCACGTCTGCACGGGAACAAGTAAGAAAATAAGAGCAAGCCTTGCACACAACTGCATTGCAGTTTTCACATGCTGGTAGGCGGAGAAATACAGGGAAAGATTGGGCAACCCGTGGATACAGTAATAATAACTGAAATGTAAACCAACAATAAAGCTGTTAAATTAATAATTTATCTCGAAGATAAAGTAAACTGCAGTTTACTTTATCTTCATTTACTTTCGTGTCTACTGCAGGCCCCGGATGCTACGACATGTGTTTCTTTATCTCGATTACTTTTCTCTCACTCTTCCCTTTTCGCTCTCTATCTCCCTCTCTCGTTTTGCTTTATTTCGTTTTTTTTTTGTTTGTGTGTGGGCCTCCTCCACTGTCCTTCAGCTTGCCCCCCCCCCCCCCCCCCTTCAGCTGCACCCTGCACGTTACGCCACTGAGAGAAATTCTTTAAAAATCCCGTATTTGTTAGGATTTGTGATCAAAACCTGAGGACGTTTTGCAGTCACGTTCTCTTTTAAGTGCACCCGAATTTTTGTTTAAAAATTGGTGAAAACGTAAAAAAAATGCAGGTGGTTGACTTCCAATGCAGTTTGTAGTGAGAGCCTTAACAAGTGCACGTTTTTTTAATACTGAGATGAGTGTGTCATTTGAGTGTATAGGACAAAATTCTAGGATTCTTAAATGAGTGTAAATAAATGCATTCAGAGAGTAGTATAAACAGACTTGGAACAGATAAAGCATGCTATTTATGTGCTTATTCTTCTCTGCAAATGCATCGTGTAGAGACCCTCCTACAAAATTTGGTAAGCAAATCAGCTGAACATTTTTCTTGTTGCATATTAAATTGGTGACAGCGGTAGACATTTCCAGTGCCGAAAAAATTAAGTGAGAGAAAACAATTGCATGCAGCTCAAGTGGTGGACATGTTTATAAGTTCTCTTTAGGTAACTTAAAATGCTTTAATCTATTGATTTTACTTTGCCACCATTGCAAACGCCTCAGCCAAAGAAATTAAAACTGGATACTTTAATGTCAAAATTGGTCATAAAGGGCGACTGTGTGTGTGCTTTATTGTGCTGGGTAGGCAACTACCGTAATTCCTCTATTTGTGGCCCCCAGCTCTGGATTTAACATACGGCCAACCTAGGCCATAGCCTAGGGTGCAGCCATGGAGGGGAGTAGTTGGTAAAACAGAGAGGGAAAGTGAGAGAGAGTATCATGGATGTACACTTAATTCAAATTCAGCCCTTTTTCATGTCCTGTCTTGGTCTATAATCGATATATTTTTCTTTTCATTACAAATCTTGTTAAAAGTAAAAAACGACCACGTTATTTCCTTAAAAGGGCCGTGTATTTTCTTACTGAAAAAACAAAAGCAAGTCATGACTGATTATATTAAAAAGGTTGAACTCTACATTAAATTAATGTCTATGTAAATACACTCACTATGTAGCTAGTTTTTTCAATTTGAAGGCAGAGTTTGGGCCAAGTATGATCATGTGTGCTGTGGGACGCAACACGAATCACTGTATTGTGCCCCAATCCATGCCCGGGGTGGCATGAACTTGGGCCTAGGGCGTAAAAAGGTCCATCTGGTGGTCCTCGGCATCAATTTTCTTCACGAGGTAATCCGACCCCACTGTAAATAAAGTGGGCGATTAAGTAGGAGATAGGTGTTTATATTTGAAAACGCAATGTTTTGCAAGTAGGCTAGTTTATAAAGGTGTTTTGACTACATTTTAAAATGGAAAATACCGTGAGCCAAAAAAAAAACCTGCACGCTGAACATCTGTTTTCATTGAGCATATGACAGACTGCTAGAGCTAGGCATTATCAAACAAAACTATTGTATGCCGTAGCTGAACACAGTTTAAATAGTAAAGAAAAAACAGTATAATCCAAATGTGAAAATTTAAAGAGACTTGTGGGAAAATAGAAAATTCGGTAAATCCAATACCTTCCTTAAAGGAATCCTTTTTCAGAAAATTCACATGATCATGTTTACTTGAATTATTAATTGGGATAAGGTCTTTTGAACTAAGTGTTCCCAATTTTATTTAATATTTAAATTGTATCTCGGCTTCTACATTCAAGTCCTAAAATTAATTTTACATTCCACTCTGTTACATTTTCGATAAAAGCTGCAATGACAAATTAAAAGTTATCTATCAATTTGTATAAAAATTAAATTATTTCCATCCACTGTTAAGTTCTGCTTCTGCTAGCATCATGTTGGTTAGATGTTTTGTTTAAGTATCGAATGTGTTTTTTTTCTCCTCCGTAAACTCTCCAATAGATGCCCACCAGCCTAGTATTGAAAATAGTGTTTAAAGGGTTTTACCTGAACAGCATCCTTCAAATCGGGCATTTGGCAGAAAGTGCACACTAACACAGCACAATTTAGCTAAAATAGTTTAATTTGTTAGTTTGGATGATAGACAAGCAACCTAGTGCAGTTGGAAGTATGTAAACACTGTTAATATTTTACTAATATTGAGGAAAGTGCTTGTAAAATGTTAAGGAAAAAGTCTAAAGCTAATGTACTGAAAATGTTTGGCAACAAGTTGTCTTGACTGTAAGAAAACATCGTTCTTTACATTACTGTGAAAGTTCTCATCAAAATTTGAGTCATAATTTCGGGAATTATGTTGAAAATTACCGCTCATTTTTCACAATGAGGACACTTTTAATGTCCAGCTAATTTTCAGTGGCTGGCTGCCACCTCAGGTGAAAATTAGCTGGACATTAAAAGTGTCCTCATTGTGAAAAAATAGCGGTAATTTTCAGTGGCTGGCTGCCACCTCAGGTGACAATTAGCTGGACCTCATTGTGAAAAATGAGCGGTAATTAAAAGTGTCCTCGATGTGAAAAATGAGCGGTAATTTTCAACATAATTCCCGAAATTATGATTCAAATTTTGTGTTGACTGTATTCATTTCAGATTGAACGGTGCAAAGTTTGTATAAAATGTTCGTTTTCTACCTTAGTGAGTGTGGTAACCCAATATTCTTTTTGGGGACTATTTTTTTTTTTTTTTAGCAACTGCATTTGAAAGCTCTCCGGAAACGGGTAAAATGGTGTGTGTGAAAGCTTTGAAATCCGGTTTGTATTTGACGAAATTGCTGTGGAACGTGAGTAGGATGGGGGTAGCTACTGTCACTGAGCGTTACTGGTCCCGTATTGGTATCAAATTGCCTTATTACGTAACTACAAACTTAACTCTAGAACAACGAGTGTATGTTTAGTGAAACTCTGACTAATTCAGTTTTTATAGCCGGTACATTACTTGTTTTTATAGTAGTTTCCCCTTTTGAGCTATATTTCCCCTAGAATCTTGAATGTTGTCTTCCCTGCCTAGCTCATGCGGTACTGCGCATGCGCGGGCCTAGGCCTGCTTATATAAGCTCTAGTGCATTGAGCTGTTGGCATCATTTCTCCTAGAGCGATCTCCGCGAGTGGTCGTTCCGAGCTTCCCCATCGTTGCCTTCCGCATACCTCCGCTCCGCGGAAGGGCGCCTTCCTCCGCACCTTTTCCTGTTGGATTATGTATGCCCTCCGTTGCTTTTGCAACGGTTTTATGGCGGCTTCATCCGTTCCTTCAGTCAGGATGACCCTCCTGCGCCCTTGCTTGGACTCACCATGTTCTTCTATCCTTCCTTCAGAAGGCCTCTCGACTACTGTTCCATTCCTATTTTGGAACCGCTAACACGCACCGCTGCGTTCCGTGACTCGAGCTCCTCCGCTTCTTGAACGGACCTTCCACCTCCGGATTTGGCCTTCTCCTCCCGTGGTACTCCGTGTTCCTCCTTGCAACGTGTTGCCACAAGACGGACGGACGTTCGATTTGATCAACCTTCCGTTCCGCAGGACAACATGAACTACGGTTTTTCCTCGACCCAACCTAGGATGGTTTCTGGGCTTCCGCGCACAGAAGATTTCTCTGTTTCCGCCACTGGGGAGAGGCCCGCCTCCTTCCGCTGCCCTTACATCTCCCAGGCACCAGCCAGGCGTTCCGGCCGTGCTCCTATGGCACTCTCTTTCGTCTACAGAGAGCCTCCGCAGCCACCGTCAGCGGTTTTTCCTATCCTCATCTCCCACCTCCCTTCTGCCGCCCATAGAGGGGCTTTCCGGAAATTCAGCTCATCCATCACGTCGTCCGCCCCGGTCACTTCTTCCGACCCAGCCTTCGCAACACCCTCTTTCCCTCTTTCGCTTCGCCGATTTTACCATCGCTTGTTGTCCGTACCGATCCTCATATTACCCCTCGCTTCCCCTGCTCACCCTCCGTCTGTACCAGGACGGAACGGGGGGGGGAGGGGGGAGAAGGATGCATCCCAAGTAGGAGCGTCAGACCGTACTCCTCCCACCAGGCCTTGGTCTGTAACACGGAGCAAGGGCTCTTATCACCTGTCACCACCATACTCACTGCGCATCTTCCTGTGCAGGCGCCTTCATTATTGATACCTCGGCCGTCATGCCCCACCATATCCTGCATGGTTACAGTTTGCGCATTGCCTTAACGATTCCACGTCCTCCTCTCTTTCTACTTCACTGTGCTGAGATCCTTCCTTCTCTAGCCGCCACGCCGTTCACTTCGCTTCGCGAGCCTCCGCCTTCCGCTTTCCTGCCTTCCGCCTCCACCTCTATGTTCCTATGCCTCGCGCTAAAGGGACGCCTATTGCGGAGGATGTGGAGGTTCTTAATAACTAGCAACAGAACAGGATTCCTTCGAGCCACCGAATCCCTTTCTTTCCAAGTCATTCTCCATACCTTGTAATGCCGCGAACACGTCTCCCATCCCTTGTGGTCCTCACGTTCCTCTCAACATTCTGTAGCCAAACGTTCCGCTACCTAACGAACCATTCAACCACTGGCAAGTCAGCTTTCGCCTTCGTTCTCTCCAGCATTACATGCTGTTGTTTCATCACAGAAGGATGATATCCCTCCGCGCCACCACCACCTGCGCATCCTACTGCGTGGGCCTCCTTTTTCCTTTCCTTCTTTTGTTACAAACTTTGGCCATGCAGCCCGCTGGTCTTTCTTCTAACTTTAACCAGTGCAGCTGTGCTACACACTGCCCCCAACAGGACCAATCTTCGTACCTCGACCACGTCATGCCGTTCCCGTTCCGCGCACAGTATTACCGCGGACGGAGGACTCCCTCCGCTCCTTCTTTGTTGGTCGTTCTGGCCCTCCACCACTTCTGAACTAATTAGAACTCCATCCGTTCCAACAACAGAGGACGGCTCTTCTCCACGGACCCACCGACCCCTTCCAATGTTCCTCCAGAATGTCTCTCGTCTATCATTTCTCTTCAAGACTCACAAACGCGACGTAATACGTCCCATCCAGGCTCTTACATTCCCGCTCCACGGTCAATCATTCCGCCCTCTGAACCAGCCTCCTCACCCATACTGACCTCATCATCCACGGGTGATACTTTCTTTCTAGCTCAAGGTGCCATGGGCCGATTGGTCGACCTCACGATTCCTCCCATCAATGGGTGATATCCCGACGATTAACAAAAACCTCTAGTATGCGCTCACTGAAAACCCGCATACCAATAACCAACTCGGTGAAACTCGAAATAGCCCGTTTTCCCTTTACACCTCTTCATCACCGCAGCGTGCCCTCCGCACCCACGGATCAGGACAAAAAATAGGATCCTTCTCCACGGTTCTCTCTTCCCGGGACATCCTCCGCTCCTCCTTCCGCATTCTAGTTCCACCATGACATCACACGCCACCATGCCTCTGCTTCAACTCGTTCTGTTCCTCACGGCATCAGTGTTACGGGAAGCACTAACGCAGGGATAACAATCGGTCTGCAAGATGGAGGACTTGAACTTTAACAATATTTTCGTGCTAACATTTACGGGACTCTTCTCACCTGAATACAGCTTATGTTCCGCCCTAACAGAACTGCCGACCTTCCGTCGGATAAATTACAAGCAAAACATGCCTTCATACAAGCATCCAACGAAGTTTTGACAAACGTATTGGAAGTCGTAAAACAGGAAGTACTACTCTATGAGACTGAATTACGGTCTCCTCCGCACACATCACAATTGGTCACTCCAATTCCATCTTCACCACCCTGGTGGTCATATTGTTATGCTTACTCTCGCACATGACGCCCACACAACGTTTCATCCACATTGGGAACCGTCTGACCTTCCCGTCGGCTCTCCACCACGCTACTTCAATTACCAACCGTTTCCTGAACAGCCTCCGCCCTCAATTTGCGTCCTCCGCCTCAGTTTCCGCAATGGCATCCACCTTCAAATTGCATACTCCGCCTCCCCATGCGGATGCTCCTCCACCTCAGCCGCCAGCGCTTCCTCTCCATCAAGATGACTTCGCCTAACCCAACGCTCCAGGGGTCACACTTGCCACTCCAACCAATACATCCAACACCGACACTACGTGTAGCCCTGTGACGGACGAGGATCTCAACAAGGGCCCATCCGATCGTTCTTCCGTTTCCGTTTGGCGTCGAACTCTAGAATCACCGCTCCTATCTCGTCTCTCATTTCACTCTGTGTGACAATTAGACGACGCTTCGTCATTTATACCAGTATTCCATGGCATCAATCCTATTACAAGAACCGCCGCCGGGGGCCTACCTTCCGATTTCTGCTCGTCACACATTTCTAATTACTCGGTATGGCAATTCGACAACGCCACATCCTTCCTTCCAGTCTTCCACGGCATCAATCCGAATACAAATTCTGCGGAAGGAGACCTACAGTGCTCCCCATGCCGCACTAAAACCTCGGGCGTAGCCCTGGGGTTTCGGAAGATTCTGTAAGCACTCTCACCCTTCTGTTTTAACAAGGACAGCAAGACGTCCGTTTTTACCTCCCCTTTTTTCAGTGGGTAATATGACCATTCTCCTCGCTCAGTTCTGTAACGAAACGTTCACACCAATCACCCAAAAAAAAAATACAAAAAAAAAACAACAACAATGACAAAGAAGGCGGAAGGACAAGGAAGTTTGGTCATCATTTAACCGTTTTCTTCCTACTGGTGCTTCCGTCTCTTTACTGACACAATATCCTGAATCGCATTCATCATCCTCAAGAATTACCTCTGGCCTGTCCTCCAGTTTTCGTGCGATACCTCCGCTTCCGCACCATCCTCGTCCTTCCCACAAGGCAAAATGTTTTCAACACTTATGCTTGATTTCTTGCTTTGTACCCCTTGATACTTAGGCCACTGCATGCGGTGTATTTTTTAATAATATATTGTAACTTATGCATGAGCAACCGCTTACCCAATCTCACCTTACATTTAACTTTACTAGCTCACCTAGCATCCTGCTACGTCCCGACTCTGTCGGCATGGTGAAAGTGGTTGAGAACGCAGATGTGTCTTCATCAGGATGCCAGCTCGTACTGCGGGAAGATAGAACCAAGCCCTCTCCTAGTGACGAAGTCGGCCATTAGAATAGGTAAAGCATATTTCGTCGGCTATAAAAAGACTAAACTTGCAGGGCTCGAACCTACTTAATTTTAGTTTTTATTGCCTAACTGAAAATATACATTACCTTAACTACCGCCCAAGCCTCCCCTCCATGAGCTAGGTTCTGGAAGGTAGAGAAATGATGCCAACAGCTCGCTGCGCCGGAGGTTATATAAGCAGACCTAGGCCCGCGCATGCGCAGTACCGTACGAGCTATGCAGGGAAGACAACATTCAAGATTTTAGGGGGAATATAGCTGAAAAGGGGAAACTGCTATTAAAACAGGTAATGTATATTTCGGTTAGGCAATAAAAACTAAAATTAAGCCGGTCCGGGCCTGCAATTTTAGTCTTTTTAACGTAAAGTGAAAGTAAGCTGCAGCTGTCTGTTTTATAAAAAAAAATGGTTTTATAACATAATCGGGATTATTATAGCCTACGTAATATACATTACATGATTTTTGTAGCAATTCCCTCCTTTTGAGCTATTATTCCCCTAGAAGCTTGAAAGTTGGCTTCCCAGCCGGTCTTGTACTACTGCGCATGCGCAGGGATTGGCTGGCTATGTATACTCTGTGCAGCCGTCCGATGGCATCGTTTTCCCTAGGGCAGTCACGACGACGTGACCGCCTTGAGCTCTCCCCACTCCATCCTCTCCTTCGGATCCGCTGGTGGGACGCATCCTATAGGACGCAGCATCATCGTCCCATAGGACGCATCCTACTTGAATTCGTTCGAAGGATGGCTCCTGCTAGGATGCCCTCTACTGCCAAGGATCTTCTGGATGGCCCGGTTGAAGCTTCGCTCCCGGCCACCTCTGTCCCAACTTTAGGAGCAGGTAGACGGAGGATCGATCCGTCCTCTCCTCAGACAAGGATACATGTCCTCTCCATCCTACATATCGCATACTATCCACCTACAGCCAAAGGATGGCCTCGCCTCCCGGGTTCCATCTGCAGGAACGAACAGGCAAAGGACCAATGCGTCCTCTTCACACAAGAACTCCGACGATCCTCAGGACCAGCTGTCCTCGCATCCTCTACCGCCCACATCCGCAGGCGATTCCATCCACGGGATGGCCTCTGCTAGGATACACTCTTCTACTACGGACCTTCTGGATCCCCCAGTTGAAGCCTCGCGCCCGGCTACCTCTACTCCGTCTTTAGGAGCGGACAGGTAGAGGACCAATCCATTCTCTCCTAACCACCGGTCCTCAGGACCAACTGGCCTCACCATCCTACCACTGCGCATTGCCTCTGCGCAGCCTTCTTGGATTGGACTGCTTCACCACCTGCTATCGACTTTCGCCTTCCTTTTCCTCCAGCGTTTAATGCTGCTGTTTAACCAAAGGAATATGATATCCTTCCGCGCAGCCACCATCTGCGCATCCTACTGCGCAGCCCTCCTTTCTCATATAAACGATGCAACTTGCTCGTCCTTCTTATACCTGCATCCTATGCATCTGTGCTATACACTGCTCCTCAATAGGTACGTTCGTCTGTTCTTCTCTTTAGGGCATTCAGCTGTAACCTGCTCTGGCCTTGGCTGGTTTTGTGTGTTCTTCACACGAGCCTTACGCCCAATATCACGCCCCGTGAATCGTCCTTCCTTTGTTCCGACTACACCTCGGTCTGGAAACAAAAGGGGGGACGCCTGCTCCCCTTAAGAACACTAGCATCTTGTTACTACTACAGTCAATCCACCCTCTCCCGTCCTACTTGCGGATGCGACAGTTAGAAGCAACAAATTAACACAACAATCGGTTCAGATAGCGACCCTGACAGGCCCAGCAGTCGGTTTGGGACTCGTGCCTCCCACGTCCCATGCCTTTTGTAGGCATCCGACCTGATCCTTATCCCTCTAAGCACTACGCTGTGTGTTAATTGCAACACATGTCTGAACCTTTCCATGCTTCATGTCTGCTTCACCTCCTCCTTCGTTCGCTCCCTATCCACCTGGATACCTCCGTATGACACCCGGACGGCCAGCCCTATGTTACCAAGCTCTTTGGCTCAAAGTCGCTTCGACGCTCCTCTCTATAGCCACTCTGTTCCTTCGTCAATTTTTACAATAATTTCTTTCTACCATTCCCACTCTTGCATCCGCTCACAGACGCAACAACTCTTCCATGAGAAGCACACATCCTTTTTTCGGAAGACTCTGTCCTCCGTCCCCTTTCATAGGGACCTATCCTTCACTACGGCTTCGTCCTAGGACTCTTAGGTATATACAAGGGACAATAGACAAGGGACATCTACCAGGACTATGTCCTCATCCCCTTCTTCATCAGCTCATGGCTTGTTGCCTCACCAAACATTACAATCCCCTGAATTTTACGATTATACACACGTCGTAAAAAAAAAAAGGGGTGGGGGGAGGAGGACACAACTGCACAACTATCCCGATATTACCTCCACCTCTTCGACCAACACTTTGGTTCCGCCTACAGTACTACACCCACTGACTGCGCAGTGCTGCCATGGCTCACCGCCAGACGCCTCTACAGTCACTCGCCTCGCGATTCATATCGCTGCGTGCCTAACGGTTTTCGTGTCCTTGTTCATCGTTCACCATGTCCGCCTCTTCTTCATCTGAAGATCCTGTTACCCGAAGTTACACCAACCAAAGAAGGGAATGTGTCCTCATCCAAGCCTTGTAATTGCCTAAGTTTTTTCGAAAATTCTACGACGTATCACTTCGATCTCATCCTCATCCTCACCTCATCGCGTATGACGGACAGGAACGTAACTATAATTCGACAAAAGCAACATCAATCAAGACAGCGGATACTACACGCAGCTAAGCATTGAGAAGAATTACGAGCTCTGAAGCAAGCCTAAGTACAACTCCAAGTCCAAAAAAAAATCCTCTTTTCGGGTACGCTGGCCCTCGGGACCAGCAGACTTCACCATCCCGTAGGACGCATCCTACTCATCCTCGATCTTAGGCTGATCCCCACTAGGATGTTCTCTGCTTCCAGAGATCTCCCGGTTGATGCTTCGCTCCCGGCCACCTTCATTTCGACTTCAGGGGCAGCTGGGCGAAGGACCGATCCATCCTCACCTCGGACAAGGATCCATCCGCTATCTTACCGGCACTGCTGTCCTCCTTTCCGTCTGAAGCAACTAGAGGTACTTTTCGCAAGGGCCAATGCAATATAGACCACATTCCCTACATTTCGCAAGCAACCTCCTCCAGGACAACCATCCGCTTTCTACCTGCCGTATGTCCACAAAGTCTCTCCTCTGTGCTGTCAATGATACATACTCCCATGAGCTCGAACTGATAAACCGTCGTTGTCATTCCCTTCGTGTGAACTATGCTCTGCTCCATGTACGCAACGCCTGGTTTTCGTCAATTCATTCATCTCCACCTTGGAGGGCCTACTACTGTGCCCGTTTCCACATTCGACGTCTAAGACTTGCCCCATCCTCTGCCCCGATGCATTCACCGCTTCATCCTCGTCCTGCGGACATACCTTCATCACCATCCCTAGCTGCGCTTTACCAAGAAGCTTCTTCATCGTTACCGTCCCTACCCTCTGGCCTTCAATTGTTGTAAGCATCCTCCGGACGCACAAGATACTATCTTGTTGTGACCTTTCTTTCTAGTTAAACGCGGATGCGCAGTTGGCTCCGCTATTGTACTGTGTTTCAAACACAAAAACAAACAAGTTCGACAGATGGCAACCCAAGCATAACAACGCACAGCTTGGCGTCCGCCCCTCTTGCATCTTCTGTGTTTTGCCCACAGCATTCATGTCAATGCATCCTCAGCTACATGCAACCTGGTCTTCATCACTTTCAGCAGTATGTTTTTGCTACCATCCGCACACACTACAAACATCTACACACACGTTCCCGTACTTCCACTTCACCAATCTCTCCATCCGGTTCCTGGTTACCACTTCAAGATCCTTCATCAAAGGCCACAGGCGTAGCACTAGGTTTCCGTGTTCTTCCCTAAACAACATTCCCGTCTGTCTCTTGTTCCTCAACACAACGATCTTCGGCATGGATTCCGCTTCATCCGCCTCCCATGTGGGGACGATACAATCGCGATCCTCGCCTCCCTGTTAGGACCTTATCCTCACAATTTTAGCTTTATGATACCATATCTTCACTCTTTTACATAAGTGTCTAGCATTCAACAACCAGCGTCTCTTCTTCCTCTGGAAAATCATACCTTTCGATCCTCGTCCTACACCAACCAGCTGCCTTCTTCTTGATTCAACTTCGAAACTGTGTTCCACATTTCCAGCTTACCACGGCCCGTCCAGCGGACGGTGTCCGCTCCTCACATCCGCTACGAGTTCGCCGCGTCATGCGCTCGCCATACACATTCTCACTTTCCACGATCCGTCATCCGGATGGTATCCACTCTGGTATCATAAGGACACTCATCATCCGCCTGCCCACTTCACACACTTTCCAGAGCCCGTCCTACGGACGGTGTCCGCTCCTCAAGTTTACTAACGAACTTACGATGACACCATCCGCTGTCCGCTTCACACTTGGGAACACCATCATTCCCAACAAAGTAGGCGATTTCGGAATTTTATCTGATTTCCTATCTTGTACCCCACAGTATTAAGACCCCTGCTTGCGGTTCCTTCTTCTGCTTCTGTTAACTTTTATTAAATTATAACGTTTTTCCGCACTGGCTGACCTCACTTACGATGTAACCTTTCCGAAACAGCGGATCGCTCCTCAGCCCGCAAATAGTTTCGGCTCTTAGTGAAATTGGTCTAGCACTCAGGGTTGTCTTCGCCAGGGACTAGTACCTGGCGATGCTGGTTTGTACGCGAGGGGACAGCGAATCTAGCCCTCATCCGGGTTACAAAGTCCGCTATAAAAAAACAGGTATTGATGTTTTCGTCGGCTATAAAAAAACTAAAATTGCAGGGCCTGCACCTGCTTAATTTTAGTTTTTATTGCCTAACCCAAAATATACATTACCTTAACTCCCACCCAAGCCTCCCCTCCATTATCTAGGTTCTGGGTGAGGAGAAATAATGCCATCGGACGGCTGCACCGAGTATATATAGCCAACCCATCCCTGCGCATGCGCAGTAGTACAAGCCCGACTGGGAAGCCAACTTTCAAGCTTCTAGGGGAATAATAGCTCAAAAGGAGGGAATCGCTATAAAAAACAGGTTATGTACATTTTTCGGTTAGGCTATAAAAACTAAAATTAAGCAGGTGCAGGCCCTGCAATTTTAGTATTTTTCTACATAATAGTGATATTTTCCACATAAATATTTGTAGGCTCAGCAAAGAACATACACTAACGTTCAACTTGCATTTTCGTCATAAAAATAACGCCAATAAGTTCACTTAAATTCACTTCAAGGACACCTACTTTTGTCCTACTTCAAGGACACCTAATGAATATTTTCTCGGTTCCCTTCACTTCTTCAGAAATTCACAAACGTCAAAAATAAAAACACTACATTTCAGGAGTCTTCGGAATTCAAATTTTTGCGCTTTGCCCCATAGGCGTTATCACTTTGCTTTTGGAAATGCCATTGCTCGTCAAGGATGGTGGCCATCCTGGGATGCACAATATTATCGATCCCTTCGTATGTTGGTCCTGCTAGGATCATAAGAGGAACTTTCTGGGTAGTAAAACATTTGATGGCCAGAGACTGGAGTGCCCTGAGATGGGGGTCACTCTTGGAGCAAGATGGGGTGTTTGGCCATTTTGAATGTTGAGAAATCCAGTGTCGAGATGAAACCAGTCCAGGGAACCCTCCCCTCCTCTCTGCTTTGCCAGCTCCCTCCTTCCCCCCTTACCAACCCACCGCCCAGCCAGTCCATCGCTATGCAACGAGAAGCCGAACCAAGAAAGAGTTGACGTCCCCTACCAGTTAGGTCATAGTTGTGAGGCAGAGTATATCTGCGAAACATGGAGAAAGCTTGAGACTCGAATCGTGCGCACCTGAGAGCTACCACCAAAAGTGTAAAACTGAATGTTATTGCACAACACTACAAAGCAACCAAATAACCCCATCTCTTGGGGGGGGGGGGGGGTATACTTCCATTTTGGACAAATCCAATTCCAAGAGTGACCCGCACCTCAGGGCAGTTGAGTCTCTGGCCGTCGGATGGTTTACTACCCAGATAATTCTGCTATGACCTTAGCAGGACCAACGTACGAAGGGATTGATCATATTGTGCGTCCCAAGATGGCCACCACGCTTGACAAGAAATGGCATCTCCAGAAGCAAAGTGATATGAAGCTCAATGGGGCACAGTGCGAAGGCTGCTGAAATGTATGTGTTGTGAACTTCTAAGGAAGTAAATGGAACTGAGATAATATTCACCAAAAATTCAAGTTGAATATTAGTGTATGTTCTTCGCTGGTGATTTTAGTGTTGTTTTTCTGAAGATGTCAATTCATAACCACTGTAATAGTCGGTTGCCGGTTTTTATTTTTTTTATGGAAAATGGTTTTTTTTAAAAAATAAAACAGAAAAAACTTAACATGTGCTTTGATAATTTTCCCTTTTTTAATTGTTTCATTAAATAAAATCAATAAAACTGCAGTTTTCCTATTTTTGTATAATTTATTTAGTGATGGTCTCTCAGTATCCCATTGGCTGCCAAAGGTTTTTTAAAAATGTAAATTGTGTGTAAATTCTCTGGAAATGTTCAAATTATGCTACAAAACACTGTCCAAAAAAATATGCCGTCAAACATTTTTATTTTAAAATTTGCAAAATATGACTTGTGGATGCCCCACAAGGCCCCTGTTGGCCGTTAAAATTACCAGGTCACATTCTTATGAACAAGTAAATTACTGGGTAACATTTGACGTTAAGACAAGAAAATTACTGGGTAGCATTTTATCAAGACGATTAAATTATCGGGTGACATTTTGTCTTAAGAGTTATAGTATTTCACGGGGTACATCAAAACCTGTCGTAGTATTAGGCGCGTGTAATTGGTGTGGTTGTATAACATGCCAAATAAAAATTACATCATAATTAACAATCGTTTGTTAACAAGGGGATAAATCCTGTGTCGTCTCTGGGTTGCAGGTGCAGATTTTGCTTTAAAGAAGTTGCATGTGATAATAACATGAGCTATGTAAGATAGTCGAGCTAGCCCGACTGAAACTTGACAGACACAATTAGGCTGTAGCTTTTCTTGCTCACTTGCATTAACCCTTTGGAGGACGCATACACTGCAGAACTTAATTTGTCCTCATATTCACTTGGTTTGGAGACGATGCTGACCAATTGCGCTCTCCTCACAAAGCTAGCATTGGGACTTGTTTTTTTGCCCCGTTTTGTAGATGTTTTTAAACCACACTCTCCTGCACTATTTTTATGTCGAGTATTTAACATTTGATGTTTTATGGAAAAGACGATGCTAGCAAAGCTGAACTTTGCCCGATTGTAAAAAAAATAATACTGTTCATAATGTACAAAAGTTGTTAATAATTAGTGATGGTACTTGAGATTGCAAGCTGTTATTAAAATGGATCTGCATGTAAATGGTGCTTTTCACGTGAATACGTGTAAATATAGTAATTGTACAGATTGTTATGAATAATAAATAATAATAATTACACAAAAAGTCTTGCACTATGCTTTTATTTAAACTAGCCATATTGTTCGCTTTGCTCACTCCATTGGCGTCGATCCATGCTTTATGTAATTTGTTTGATTTCAAGAGCATCACAAAATTGATGTACTGATTATTTCGACGCAAACTAATTGCAATTGATGGTCACAGTTCGCTCATCACGTTCCTCAGCAATCGTTACGCGAAAAGAATTAGAACGTCATGACCAAGTAAATTGAGTAATCCAGTAGGCCACGCCGAGCGCCGGTTTCAAATCACAATGTCCAAAACAATGTAGTTACAACCTCTACAAGTTCTCTTAGTGCCTGATGAAGACGGATAAATACTGTCTGTTGAAAATTCGCAAGAATCTGGTGAGATTCCTGTAATTTGAAATTGTGCGTTAAATTACATCATTTTACATTTGATATTTTTATCGATATGAGCTTTCAGAGTAAAAACCGCTACGGTATTTTTAATGTAAATTGGAGTTTTTCTTTGGAACATTTTCGGCGTTCACCATAAAGTGCCACCGAAAGCCAAGAACTATTCAACGTTCAAGGGAGCGGAGTACCTCTCGGAATCGGTCTCCATGGAATTCAGCTCTTGCCTTCCAAAACCAGCTTTTATCCATGTCCCACTCAACCAATATGAAGCAGAAGAAAGACATCTGCGAATTGGGACACGGACAGCCTCACGTGCAGAACTTACCGCATCATCAGCATTAGCAGCACTCAAGTCGTTTGTTCGAACCCCAGTTGCCAATCAGAATCAAGAAATTCTCACTGTTTTGCAGATTTACTGAAACAGGCAATCGAGTTTCAGAAGGAGGCCATCGACTGGATCGTCAGATCACAGACAACAGTCTGTTCAGCACCTGTGAGACGCTTTTCTGAAGGGCGCTCTGAGGAGAGTACAGCTCCTTCCCTTCCACAAGACGGATAAATTGTTCAGCGGTGAACTACTTGTGATCGCCCTGGAACTCGGCGATAAAACCAAACCGCAAAGAAAGGACAACGGGCCACCAGAAACACAAAGGCTACTTCCAAGAGTAGCCATCAAACCAAGGTCCCTTTCCCCGAGCCCCACCATTCGTCAGGACCCCGAAAGCAGGAGGGCACATACTACCAGGGTGCCAAGAACAAATACCAGGGTGCCAAGAACAAAAAACGGAAAAGGAAGAGGGCAACGTAAAGCAGATCCCCGACCCTAGAACACCCCGTACCACAAACAGCGAGGAAGGAACCAAAGAGGCAAAGGCAATAGCCAATGACAACAAATCTTCTATCCCGTAGTATGCCGTTCGTAACCCCTGAACTCCGCCTTCACGGCCTGAGTGTCTCGCCCGTCCCAGCCTCTTCTCTACGACAGTGACATCGATTCTACAGCAGTCGAGCGACAGTTCGGCTCTGCTTCGGCCCTTTCACCTGTTGCTCCAGAAGATGACCAAGCCTCCGTCCACGACATTGACCCTCACCACGCTCACTTTGCTGCGACATACCAGGATGAGGAGGATGCCTCTGGTATCCCGTTATCTGCATTAAGACAGTCGAAGACATTATTCCCGACTGTTTCTTATACATACCATCCTCTCCAGACCTGGAACCTACCGGAGTGCATCAACCGGCTTTTGCTTCAGCCTTCGTGACCAGACTACTCAACGACGTTCCGTGTTGGGCCAATACACAACACTTCTGCGTAATGGACAGGCCTCCTTCACGGAAAGGGTACCCTATCGAACTCGACAAAGACGCTCCTCCACCTCGATTTGGCCAGGAAGCTTGGTTCTTTCGGCCATTTGGTGACGGTGCAGCCAACTCACGCAATTTTGCCACATACCCACAATCGGAATTCCTGACGGCTGAGGCTAAGTTAGACTTCGGTACGGCCTTGCTTACTCCAAGAAAGTTTTAGTTCCTTACACGGTCGTACGGGGCAACAACAAGATTCTACGGCGTTTCCTCACGCTGATGTCCTCAACACCGCCGCTAATGCTTTATGCGAAAAAATTGTCGTCTGAAGTTAACAGCCTTGAGATCCAGCACCTGTCATTTCTGATGAAGTGTTTAAGAAGGTCTGTTTCGCCACCTTCCATGCCATGAATTGGTTCACCAAAGCTCTTTTTTAATTTGACCCTTCTCCTTCGTCACATTGCTCTCGATTCTGCTCCAAACCTCTGCAATTCTGCTCCAAACCTCTGCAATTCTGCTAAACACGTGTTTCGCAATCCTATACCGATCCACGAGTCCGACACACTCTTCCGCGGACTCGTTCCAAAGCTTGCACCACATCTGGATGTGGCCCAGAAACCAAAAGAAGTTAGACCAAAGCAACACTTCAAACCTTTCGCTAGATCTCAAAAGCCCTTGCGGTGGGGCAATAGAGACGGTTGGCCTCGACCGTGCTATGACTTTAATAACTATGGGGACTCCGGCAGGCCACTCTACGACAATCAGTCCTTTTGGGGCCACTCTTCCATTCGGAGAAAGGGACGTAATAACTTAGATGAGGATAACCCCCATCAAGGTGTAAAGTCCGAATAGAAAGGATATGTAAACATGGGGATGTAAACATTGGTGGGGAACCTAGGGTTGAGCCACATCAGCAGCAGTCAGTCTGGGAACGTTGCTCCGAACTGGTACAGCCCCGGAATTGGCTAAAGTTATTACGTGCAGACTGCAGAGGTTATCATTCACGGTAGATCGATTAGGCACGAGGATAAAGCAGGCAACGGTTTTTGGAGAATGACAATCTCTATGTCCGGCCGAGGTAGAATATGTCCTTCATAACTTGAACATGTTCAGTATTGGGTAAGGAATACACTTCACTTAATGACAATTGGCATGGGTAGGGGTTTATCTCTGTTCAGTAAAACAGGCATGAAATACTTACTGTTTCAATCTTCATGGTGAAAGCATAACAAAATAGTTCAAACCTTCGAATCCCAGGATAATGACATCAATAATTTGACTTCAAGGTTACGTTATTATAAAAAGGAAATGTGCATCCAAAAAGCCCCATTACAACGGAACGTTAGGCTAGCAACCCATTTTTTTACAGAAGGCAGTCCAAGAAGGCGGAGCGGGATGGAGGTAGCAAGCTCTGGACCGCATGGGGGTCGCAGAGTGTTGCTAAGCGGATGGTCGTCAAGCGGATCTGTAGTCAGCCCACCCGGAATGATGCATGAGCCGCCTCGGACAGGAACCAAGAGCGCACCCTAAACACCAGAGGATGGGAAGGGGCCCGAGGAACGGCAGACGAAGTGAGGTCGGCGGACTGGGCTGGAAGTTCCGTGTAGAGGACGGGCAAACCAGCTATGGCTAGAAAGCAAAGTGCGGATCTGCACAGTAGGACTTAAAGAAAACGGGAGCGCTCAGGAACAACCACGAGCCGCGACTGTACCTAGGAGAAAGATGATTGCCAGTCCGCTGCGCAAGCCTATATATAGGCTCGCTAGTTCTGGACATGCGCAGTATAACGAGATCAGCAGGGAAAACAACTTCCTAGGGAAATTAATGCTCAGAAGGGGAAATCAGGTAATATATATTTTGTCCGGCAATAAAAAAATTTTGTATCGTGCAATCCTTGGTAAGCACAGGGAATTTCAAGGACCTTTTCGAAAATTGTGACAATTCAAGGCCTTGAAACAGTATTTTCAAATTAAGCACTTTCAAGTGTTTTAAGTCTCCTGTGTGACTCGCGGGTACGCCAACTCTCCCTGCACTTCCGGGTTTGTTCCCTATGGAACAGACTCCCTGCTGAGGTTGTACAGGCGCCTTCTGGCCTATGCTTCAAAAGACGCCTAAATGCCTACTTACCTGGTGTATTACACCCGACCCATCCCACTACAAAAACTGGTAAACCCCGTGTAGCTTCAAGACTGCCGTTGTGAAATTTGCAGGCGCATTAATTTACTGTAGTATAAAGAACTAAACAAAACAATACTTTTTTTTTTATTAATTTTCTGTACAACTATTTGTGACATCTAACCAATCAAACTTCAGCTTCGCAGAAGCTACGTAAATTACACCCAATCATGAGACAATTTCATTTGCTATACAACATATCTTTTCTTGTATTAATAAAAAATAAAACGGGACATATTACCGATTTATTACAAAACTGACAATTGGGGGGGAAGTTCAGGAAACAATTACGCACAATTTCAGAACACAAATACTATACCAGTATTCTGCAAATTTTTGACAGACTGGACACACGTCTGTCTTCATTAGGCACTATGATTGCTAAAACTTTTTCCTACGACAACGGAATCAATTTTTGAAATCAGCGTTCAAGCCCTCTCGTATTTGTTCTAACAATTGGACAGCAGCTCGGTAAATTCTTCTTTCAAGAGAAAACGGCTTCTAGGGTTTGAAGGGCCACGTGTGTTCATGAGTGTTGCATTATTTCTCGCGTGCTGTTGGATTGACAGCGATTCCAGTCCACGAAGGTGTCTGTCAAAATAGACGTTAGATTTAAGCAACGTGGTAGTTCTTTCCCATTCGATTTTATGCTTCGTCTCTATTTACTTTATTACGTGTGTCATCCATATGCTGTTTAACCCTCGTAAGGACTCCCTTTGTCCTTTAACCGATGTAAACCACATCGCACCCATCGCATGGAACTCGATAAACACCCTCCCTAGTATTCCTATCGTATCTTGGACAACATAACTTTGGCCCGCATCATCTCCTCTTTTAGATTGCTTTCATTCCTGTTAAATCCTCTTTCTTCAAAATCTTCGTGATTTTCTCACTCGTTCCTTTGTCGAAAGTTTGCAGAATACTGGTATAGTATTCAAGTTCTGAAATTGTGCGTAATTGTTTCCTGAACTTTCGAATTATTATATTATTGTTTGGGGCGGGGGGGCCCCCCTTCAATGAGGTATTATGCTCAAGAAAATGGCACAGAGTGTGGAATTATTATAAATCAAATATTACATCACAACTTTGGAAAGGGAATGAGCAGAAATCAGTAACCCACATTAACTGCAACAATATGGGACAGTGGCATTTAGCTTGTGAACAATGAAATGTGGATCAACCGTCTGAATGCTGCTTGGAATTAATGTTGTGACTGGCAAGTAGGAGTTTTTAAACATCATGGTATGCACTACCCATAATACCCATCTGAGAAGGCACCAACAGGTGCATTTTAACTTTTACCTAAAATCGATCAAGTAATTCTACATCTCCTGCATCTGCGTAAGATATAGATAAGAGATCACATTGTTTGCTTTACTGAAGTTTTTGGCATTTCTTTCGGTAGCACCATAACAAAGAAACTAAACATTGGTAATATAAAAACAAAACCTGCAGAGAAAAAGAACACGACCAACTCTCTCATTAACAAGTTATTTTGGAAATTTTTTTGGCATTAAATGTTGCATGCACCAGTTGAGAAAAATGGAAGAGTTAAAACAAAAGACCATACTGTATTTACTTGAATGCAAGATGCACTTTTTCCCTTAAAAGGACATTAAAAAAACATTGGTACGTTTCTAATTTGGGTACAAAATCAAAATGTGCCATTCGTGAAGCTGTTTGGCCATGGGTGTTGCAGGTGCAGCAGCTTAAGTGCGTCAATCAGTTTTTTTTTTATTGTAGAACAGAGAACGTGCTGTGGAAAAACAACGCCTAGTTTACCTTCTAGAGCTATGGGAAAGCAAGATCAGACAATTTATGTGGGTGGGAAGAAAGAGTTGGCTTATAACGAAGAAGCAGAGATGGACTGAAGAAAACAAGTGTGCACTGCTTCTTAAAAAAAGTGAAAGAAGCTGGTTTGCTAAATTCAAACTGGAGGTGATATTTGCCGAAGAAATTCAAATAACCTAATGCCTGTTTAGTAAGGGTGTGCCGATCCTAAGCAGATCATTAAAAGGAACTGACCAATACGCGATGACAATTCTCAATTAACCAAAAAATGCCACTACTGAAGCATGTATTACAAGAAAAATTACTTTTGGAAATCGTTGCAGAAATAAATGTACATTGTAACGTTTGGTTTGGACCAATGGATAGCTGGCTAAAAAACAAACCTTCAAAATGATTTACTCGAACATCTAAATTGGCCCAGAAGTAAAAATGTCTTCGGTTTGGCGTATTACATTAAGTAACATTATTTGCTTTATTTACTGATCCAGATTTCTACAAATACTGCAAATATAGGGATTTGGGATCGCCCCAGCCTTACTGTTTTGTGCATCGGTGGCTGAAACAAAAAGAACTCGTTCTTCACAGTCGCAAAAGATTTACAGGACCACAGCATGGACGTTTTCCCGATATCGATGATCACCTGACTTGGATTTCCTCTATCTAGATAAATACAGCATGAATTGGTGTGGAGGAATTCAAAACGTTGATGAAGCGGAAAGGACTTCAGGGTGCCAAAAATTACGGAAGGAATTTGAAAAATATCAGCAGATCCGACAGAGGTATGTCATCCATATTCAAAAA
This sequence comes from Lithobius niger, assembly GCA_023313725.1. NCBI lineage: Eukaryota > Metazoa > Arthropoda > Chilopoda > Lithobiomorpha > Lithobiidae > Lithobius > Lithobius niger. Next base: position 91,895 of record JAHWFP010252624.1, on the reverse strand, counting down.
AGGATAATACTGTAGCCTGATGGTACAGATTGGCAATGCCACGAAACACGCAATGGTTCAAAATTGTAACTACAGGTGGGAGAAAAAGCACGAAGGGCTGTACCACCGATGGACACGAACGCTCTCTTCCCAAAAGTGAGACGTTTCCATACGGCAGTCACATTTAGTTCGGGAAAAATGGTGGATGTCAAAATCTTGTCTTCGCTAAATAGTTTGGTGCACTATCCTGGTGCACATTGCAAAAAAGTCCATGCCGCTTACAGAAACATCAAAGAGGGAAAACTGATGTGTGCACCAACAACCATTTTAAAGAAAATCTGCATAAACATCTTAAACTGGTTTACTACTGCTGACAAAAAATGGTCGAGTAAAGCGTGCAGTGTTTTTGTTAGTTGCGGAGTACATTATGGCTGCATGGCGTGATGTCCCAATGATCTGGATGAGACAAGACGAATTATGTAGACGACAATATTTCAGATTCTGATGATAAAGTAATTAAATGAAAATGACTATGCTGCAATATTTTGACTGCATTACTTTGATTGTATTTTTAATAAAAGTACAGGCTATCCGGCTAGTTTTTTGTTTAGTGCAAATATTTTCAGGCAAAGAAAATTAGCGCATCATCAAGGATTCCAATACGAACAATTTTCTTAAATCAGGTACTTGCAATGTCTGTATGCGTCTTGCATTTGAGTAAATACGGTAACTGTTGCACATACAAGGGCGCAAATATGTTGAAACATATTCTGGTGGGGGAAAAGCCTGGGTCTGCTGCAATAAAGACATCAATAAAACACAAAGAAACATTTTTATAGGAAAATTACACATTTACCACCACAGACGAACACACAATAGTTCGTCTGTTAAATTTTCGGTGAATTTGGGTGAAACGTAATTCTCCTATAAAAATGTCTCTTTTAAATACCACTGTTATCCCCGTTTGTAATTTTTTTTTCTGAACACAAGAAAGAGTAACCAAATCCAGTAAATTGTACTAGCTTCCTTATGATCCAACATAGTGTATAGGTCACCGTCCCCTATGTGGGAAGGGCAAATGTTTCAAAAATCAAAAGTATTTCGTAGTTAGGAAAAATAGCAATTGGCACAATCTACATGTTAAAAAACACAGTTAAGGGAGATTCCAAAAATGAAGTCACATGGAAGAGAAGGGGAAGATTCATCCGTTTAACAACAACATGAAGAGTCTTGCAAGATGGTTGAGATGTGCAGAAAGGCACAACTTTGTTAAGTCTAGATGCAAATCCATAAATTCACGTAGCTCAGTTGAATGCCCTTTCATGTACATTATTAAAATTTGATTTTGTGGTGTCGGGTTCGGAACAAAGATAACCCGGAATTATAAAACACACGATTGTTATCATTAAAGAGAAATCACTGGAAATTTTTCAAAACACCCATGGAAACTTAGCATCAACAGCCACCAAAATTTTCACACACAGACACAACTGAAAACATTCAAACAAGGGCTGATGACATTTTCTGATATGTCTTCTTCCTTAGTCGACGTTTTACAACCACAACAAAATAAACAGTTAGCAGAATGGCTGCAGAACTAACGTACAACACAACACACAGACTAACGTCAATGGCGCTGAAACCCCAACTGGTGCCTCCGGTCCGTTTCCGATAATATCCACTGCCATACGAACTGAGATCATCCACTTCTTTCACTTTAATAGCGACCTGTCGCTTTGCAATGTTCTGTGGAGGTGGTCGATGTTCGCCAACATCAGACTCGTTATTAGGAGTTAGCGAAACAAATGCCACGTTGTTGAGGCTAATGGCAGATCCTGAATAGCGTACAACCATATAGGACAACACTTCACTAAGGTCCCACTGGCCAGCTTCATCCGTTGTCAGCTGGCAAGACGAACACAAGTCAGACGAAGGGAACTGCACTTTGGGATGCTGTGGGTCCTCCGTCAGAGCTCCGTGCAGACGAGCATTTACTTTGTTGTGAGCCTGCCAGAGCCACAGTACCCCATCCCCTGGCTCTTTCACGTCGCTTGACAGAGACTGAGCCATCTCCTGAAAGTGACGTGCACATTGTTCACAGCCGAAGAAGTGTTTAATGTAACCAGACATCGCATTGAGAACTTCTAATGGATCATATGTAGAGCCTGCAAAGAAAATGTGTACATCTCAGCACTCGGAACCAATTTTTGCCTCCACAGAGCAACAGTTGCCTCACACTGACAACATTGTCATTACTACATGTAATATTTGCCATAAGCTTACATTTTACGTAATTAACTGTCAGCACATCAAACGTGTAACTTCCAAGCTTGCGCTATTACTAAAAGAAAGAAAACCTTTCTAGGGACTGTGAAGAATATGTCAATTGAAATAATTGCATCCATGTAATGTCAAAGTTCAGGCTAGTAAGCAGGCCTACGCTAAGGCAAAAAACGAAGAAAACCATCATACGTATAGCGATAACTTTCGAGAAAGATTGATCGAAAAACATAGGGTCGGACAGTCTTCGTGGCACAACTAGATTTTTCCAAGGAGAGTTGCAAGGGACCCTCCGCCACAAATAGACCCTGTTGAGTAAAGGGTCTCCCATTCCAAACCAAACAATAGTTAATTTTGACCCATTTGGGCCCCCTGACTCGTGGACTTGGCATGAGTGACAAAATAAAGGCAACACAACTCAGTATCTGAAATTGAAGGTAACTTGCCACATTAAAAAAGTTGTAGAATTACCCTAGCTATGTCCATATCTAACTTATTGTGCTCTAACATGGATGAACACTAGTAAAACTAATAAACTTAGATTACAGACACTCCAAAAAAGAGCTGTCAGATATATACTTCACCAACCATTTAAAGAACACAGCATTCCTTTATTTGCCAAGTTAAAGAACCTGCCCATTGATGGTATCTTGGATTAGAAAGATAGTGTTTATGCGTTTAAACACCCTGGTACTTTGGAACTTTATCATGAAGTGCAGTCATACTACACGCTCTTTCTTTCTTTCTTTATTCACTTCTTGAAAGGACAAACAAGCCACATATGGCAGGCAGTTAGTTTATGCAAAAAGTTGTTCAGCCATCGTGTGGAAAACCATTCTCTTTTTTACTAACACATGCTCCCCACTCCGTTCATTTTATTGTCGTATTTAGACAAAAAAATTTTCGTAAATAGTTCTTTATTTGTTCTTGTGTATATATTTTTTTTATTTGAACCGTAGTTCGTATGTTTTAACTTGTTTAAATTAATTTGTTAAAATCTTGGCTTCTAAAAAGACCTTGGTCATAGCATTTCTTTTGTAGCTGTTTTTATATTTGCTGTGCAATAAAGCCTTTCACTCATTCATTCATAAACTTACTTTGAGTACGCGTGTTGTATGCTGCCACTGTCAGTGTATGAAATAAAGTCCATAAGGAACAAGGATAGCCTCGGTACTTTAGTTTGCTGCCTCGACACCCCAGATAATTTTGCATAGTAGGCAGGAATGAGTCTGTACTCTGAAAAGGATAATACACAAATATGTAATTAGGCCTACGGTAATATTTAATTTAAAAATAAAAAAGTAGGTAGCAAAATAATGTCCTTTTTAACTAGTAAGGTGGTTTGGAGAGGGATAATTTTGCTAAGACATACCTATGATCTTTCACATGCAACAATCGACATCACCACGAGGGCATATCTGGGACACTTCTCTTCTCGAATACATAAAAGTGGGCTTAATGCCACAATTTAACATGCGACCACTAGTACATAAGTCATGCTAATCATTTGCCACTGAGACCGCCAAGCCTGACAAAAGTACGCATGTGGTTAGTGGCATGTAACAACTTTCATCGCATTACCCTCTAGCATCGGCATCTCTCAAAATACATGGGAATACTCTTGGGCTCCAGACGTTATGAAACCACCCCGAAAAGTGGAGGTTTTTATTTAAATTAGTATTAAAAAAGCTTTAAGCGTATAAAATACTGTTGTAGGCCTTAAAAAACTTAAGGGACAGATGCAAGAAAAAGACGTTAAGTTGTCAGCGTCACACTAATACGTGTAAAAGAAGCTCCAGCATTGTCAGCCTTAAAAAAAACTTAAAATGCTCTAAAGGAACAGATACGAGAAAAAGACAAGTATGCCACCAGCATCATACTAATACGTGTAAAAGAATCTCCAGCACCCCCAAAAAACAAGCTGGAGCTTCTTTTACACCCTTAGTGCGACACTGACGGCTTGCAGTATTTTTATTGTTATTTTTATCTGTTCCTTTACAGCATTAACTTTTTTAAAGCTTACATCCGTACTTTATACATGTAAGTGTTCTTTTAATACTAATAAGTTTTTTTGTTGTTGTTTCTTGGTGATATTTCAGGTAAATTCCATAACTAGAATTTAGATAGGAGGTAAACCAGTTACATTAAAACAGCGTTCATAAGGTGCTGGTCCTTGTTAATACCTACATTTTAAGCTATACAAATTGAAAATCGTTCATTGGTTCAATCTCTAGGTGAGAGTAAAATTTTCCCAACAACAATATCGTAGTCGCAATTAAAATAGCGGACAAAAGGCCCTAGGCCTATTGTACGCACTTATGTGCATACCTATGTGCGTACCAACGTTTTAAGCTATAAAAGTTGAAAATTGATTTGATCTCCAGACGAGGGCAAAGAGTCCCAACAAAAACAAGAAAAGGCCATTCTGTGAAAGCCAAACAGTTCAATTGTTGTTATTAAAATCTTAATGTAACGAAATAATTATGACACGAACCCAAAATACCGATGGTCCGATTCTGGGAGAAACTACCCGATTTGAAAGTTAGACGTTTAACATGCAAGTTCATGCTGAGACTTACAGAAGGATTTACCTTTGTTTGATTTAAATATTCCAAGTAATCTTCTGCAGTGGCTTGTGACTTTGCTAACAGCCAGTGGTACACATTCTTCAAAAAGGTTTTTATAGGCTGTCGTCCTGGAAAGTACTGTGGGGAAAAAATGAGCCCAATTATTAATATGTATTGGGACTTTTTGTGGAAAACCTTTTGAAGGTGGCATGAGGACTAGAGGAAACAAACAATTTTTTTTCTTTATTAGTTTGCCTTAAGTTTGCAGGGGTCGAAATGTTCGGCTGGACAGGGACAAAATGCACTCCAAAATCGCACTTTGCATTCCTGATGCAGTCTTGGAGTGCGAAATTGCACGCCAAAGTTGAATTTTTCATAACTTTTGAACCGAAAAAGCTACAGACTTGAGGTTTGCGGCATTTTAAACAGCTTGGAATTAGATTTCCGGTTACACCATTCAAATAAGTTAAATCCATTTTTTTTACCACATTTGGTTAAACTACGGGTACACAGAGTGTCCACAAAAAAGTGACGATCCAAAATTTTTTCGGCCAACTTTTCTAGTTAGCACCCCTCAGAACCGGGAGAGGACAAATCTTCCCGTTTCATTAGATTTGATTTCTGTCCTCTCCTGGTTCTGAGGGGTGTAACTAGAAAAGTTGGACGAAAAAAAATTTTGGATCAACAGTTTTTTGTAGAGTACCCTGTATGTTTTTCAGTTGAATAGTGAAGTTAGTCAGTTCTAAGCAAAGGGCAAGAAAACAGTATGCCTAGGTACATATTATTGAGATGCTGCATTTTAGATGCAACGGGTAGCTGCGAGCACCAGGTCGTCAGATTCCATAGGCGTCTTGGGCCCAGCCATACATCTCTGGCTTCTTACAGACCTGGTTCTCCGGTTGTTTCCCACCCGTTGCACGAGGGTTTCCTCCGGGTACTCCGGTTTCCTCCCTCTTGTGGCAAAAAACAACTGTTCCTGATGGAGGTAAAACCTTCCACTTGACATCTGCCGCTTGGGCCCTTAAAAGCTGTAAGCTTATTAGCCGACAACATCTATTATTAGAATTTTCAATGGCTGTAAAATAGGAGACCGTAGTGTTGGTTTACATTTTAATTTTGCACTCCACAAAGTCTTTTTTTGCATCCCAGTAACCGATTTTGGGTGAAAATTTGCAAATTCGACCCCTGAGTTTGTAACAGATAGCTGCATGTTTATTTTAAGATTTCCCTCCAGTAACATCACAAAAACAAATGCTCGCTGCACAATCCATCTCTAAAGTGTATAAAGTTTCCAAAACCAAAAGGAAATGCGCTATGTATGTGTAAACTGAAAATGAGGAGGCTTAAGGAGGCTATGCCGAAATGTTTCAGTGCATTATAATAATTATTTTACAATACAAGAATTTTAACAGGTTAAAATTGGTTTTTACTATCTGCAAATTACTTACCTTCAGTACTCATGCTAAATTCGCTAAATTTGGCTTTTCCCATGCTCAAACTAAAATTTTCCCTAAAATTTGATTTCAACACCTGTTGCCCGTTTTCGCCGCCAGGCACGCTGTTCAGTAATACGTGCTGCAGTCGCCTACCTCCCGTGGGGAAAACCCCATTCGCTTTTGAGCACGCATCTTCCTGTCAAAATATGTAAATACCTAAACTTCCTGTCAAATTTTGAAAATATGAAATTAAAATTTTATTACAGTTTTTTTCAGTACACGAATGATCTCGACTAAAAAGCTCAAATTTTGAAATTACAAAGAAAAGAAGGCTACGAGTCGAGAAGGCTTTCCACAACAGTCGATGCATGTCGGACATTGTAAATTAACTACTTGTGGTGGCCTGCAGAAGACAGACTAATTTTTCCATCCTTAGTCAGCAGCCTGTTGAAAATTCGCAGATTCGCATATTCGGGATTTGATATTTTTGAATTTGAGCGTGAAATTGTCTTTGTGAAGCTTCTTGGTGGCCTGATGAAGACAAGAGGACTATTTTTTCCATCTGCAACATGTCTAAAATTCGCAAATCGTGAGTATTTGTTCGATTGGAATTTGAGCGTGCTTTCGTGTGTTGGAGAACATCCAAGTGGTTAGAGGTTTGGTTTCCCAGCGAAAAGGATGGGCAATCAACACACAACAATAACTTTAAAAAGCCCTCTTCAAAAGTATGATCTGCAGGAAGGGAATCCTTCAACATTGGAAAAAGCGTCGGTGAGGCTTCTTTGTCCCGGGTAGCCTTCCCCCGAGCAAGTCAGGATTCACTGGAGATAAGCTTTGCTTCACGAACTCGGTTTATTCTTGAGAGACATGAACAAGTTGTGCGGCCATCTTACGTCGTCTCTGTCTCTGATCTCTTCTCTCTGCCTGCCAACGCGCGTTGGATCAGGGCCAACCGTGTGAGAGTTGATGCAAGGCCTTGTGGGCCTGCACCCTCACACGCTCCCTCTCTCCCTAAAACGGCCAACTGTCGTCGTTGGGCTAGAGGTGAGTTACATGAAAAATCCCTAAGTGGCTTATGCACTTATACATAATATAAGATGAAAACGAATCTCTTCTTACATGCATCTCATGCTATTGCTTACTGTCCTTCCTTCTTTTGCGCAGGAAGATTACAGTTGCTTATGGTCTAAGGTTGAAAATTCCAAAAGGAGTAATCAGAAAAAAAAAACTATAGTAATAAGGCCACTTAAAAAAAAAAGTTGGTTCTCGGGCATTTTTCCGTACATTTTGGGTAAAGTAAAGAACACTGTCCCGTAATTCTGCTTACCACTTGTCCATAAAATTATTTAACGACAAGAATGGTAATTTTATATTTTCATTTCTCACTAAGGACCATTTTTGATCTGTAACTGCTATTTTTGCCGCGTCATTTCTTTTTATTTCCCGTCTAAAAATCGGTGCGGGAGGGCCTGAGAACCAACTTTTCTTTTTTTAGTGGCCTAATATAAATCTAGTGATTAAAAGTTAACCACTGGTGTCACGCTTGCATGCCGTACACTCGCTTGCCCTCTTCAATGATGTGTTGCACTTGATTGCAAGATCAAGAGACAATTTAGGTGAGAACGACAATACGAAAAATTTTGGAGGGGCCCAAAAACTTTAATCAAGAGCCTCAGAATCGATGCAAAATCTTAATTAGTGTGATTTAATATGCTATGAACTGTTTTAACCACATAAACATCAGCATTCTCGATCAAGGAAACCATGTTCTCTGCATCAAAATCCAACATGGCCGCTCCGCCATAATAGTCCCAGAGATTCCCCAGGGTAAGATCAAACGAGCATCCACACTCAATGTCAAATATTTTTGCCTCGCAAAACGTCAAAAGCAAAATCGCAAGTGTCAAATGCATGAATTTCAATTTAATGGCAATAATTCAGTAAGTGTAAACTAATGTTCGACAGCCGATTCACACAACTAATTGAATGGCGCATGAATTTAACGAGCGGAATTCTGGCAAAGCAACAGCACACACAATTCCATGACGTCACAATCTGTGTCATCAACCGTGTAAACATCGCACGCAAAATTGAAGAAAACGACTCCATCTTGGTTTTTTCATAAATATTACTCAAAATTCGAGAGTTTCAATCAATGTATTCACAATTTATACTCACACTATTGCGTCCAACTGGATGACACAAGCCTACCTCACCTAGACATTTGCTATAAAGGATGATGTTGTGCTGTAGACTGGTACATACCTTGACTAGAACAGCAAGGTATTGCCGCAAAGCGTCCAGCTTTTCGCCATGCATTTCTTTATGAAGGGCAACCTCATGCATGAGAGAATAGCGTACTGCATTTTCTAAGTCCACCATATACACCTGATCTTTAACGGCTATTGGTTCATCAGCATTCTGCGATTCTGGGTTATCCTCCTCTTCCTTGGGTTCGATTCCAGCTCCAAGACCTTCATCTACGTCGAGTTCGTCTGGCTTCGCATCAAAGTGAGTCTTGGGCAGGTGGCGCTCAACAAATTCCACGTATGAATGACGCATGTGTTCTGATCTGTACAACCAGAAAAGTAAACCATCATACATTGAGGCACTTAAACTCTTCTACTGAGGTAATAATATAATCACCGTATTTTGCACATTTACAAACATGTCATATAAAAATTAAAATTAAAAGCATGTCCAATAATGTAGAGCGTTTCAGAAATGGGCATAAGCTAGCAATTCGCTCAAGTGTTTCTTTTTCAGAAACAAATAAGAATTTGTGGGTTACCTTTAAGACTGAAAAACATTAATTTTATTGATAAAATTAGTTTTTGTTGTCCTAAAATACTTACCTTTAGTTATTAACTTATTAGCTTTACATTGTCTATACAAATGCTCAAAGACCTCAAATTTCACTTTAAGAAGCTACTATAGCTAACCACCGGGTGGTGTGCGTGCTCACTCCCAACATGCATCACCACTCATCCAGAGGCGCCTCTACCCTTAAAAATGTGACGGGGCCAAATGCCACCAGCTTCGTAAATAACGGTGGTGAGGTGGGGAGGGGGGGGGGAGGCGAGGGACAGGGGACAGAAACCAAGACCCCTCCCAAAAAAATATAAGAGCCGAGAGATAAAAACCATTGGAAAAATCTAAATTCACTATTTTCTTGAAATTTTTGTTTGTTGATGAAGCATACATGACGTAAAGCAAGAAAAGTATCGCAAAATAAAAATAAAATGGTCATACGTTTTCTAGCAGCAGGGGTCGTGAATTGGCGGGGGGCTAGAATTTGCCCTCCTTCCGAAAAATATACATATACCTACGACTTGAATGCTATTAAGTCAAAAGTCACATCAGTTTATTCCGCGTCACATGACTTGAATGAACCGTAAGTGCACTTACGAAACTAGCACATAGAATAGCCAGCTTTTTCTTCAAGTAGTTTCGCTTAGTGCAAAGCAACATATCATGTTCGATTCGTGTGCGTCACGTTGCATTCTTTTGTTACGAATTTAGTGGTATTAATAAAAACTTTAAAATCAAGAAATTAAAATGCCTAACCAACGTTAAAATGAAAAGTTAACAAAAGAAATATTTTTCTTTCTCCCGATTTCTTAAAACTGAGGGGGCTATTATTGGTCCCAGAAAAAGTGATGGGGCCATGGCGCCCCAGCTCCCCCAGCTCCGGCGCCTACGCACTCATCCCCACATACATTTGCAGAACTAATCTGTTTAGCTGGAGGTGGGTTGGTTGACACCAGAGGTAAGTATTTTTGGATAAGTAAAAACTAATTGATCTTTAAAACTAACGTTTTTCACTACTATCGGAAAATACTTCCCTTCAATTATTAGCTGACTTTGTCCAACAGGAAGCGGGTCAAGCTAAACCCAGTGCTAAAATGTCCAGGCGATACCATAAAATTAATAGTTTCACAAACAAAATGAAGATACCCGCCTGAACCAAATTGGCAACAATTTCCAAGCAGCGCAGCATTCCTTCTTACCCACTGCGTTGCCAGTCATAATATATTCTTTCATTTGTGCACCGCCAATAGCCCCATTCACATCTCGCATGCAGTGGCTAATGAAAGTGTTCTTACTGTGCCAAGCACAGGGGTCACAATTTAGTTTAAAGGCACGCCAGTTCCAAATGCCCAAGACGAAAGCCGATGCTCTTACCTCGCACTTCCAGGGAAAGATCTAAATAATCTCGTACGCACGGCGAATCATTTCACAAATCCAGACCTCAATTTTTGACGGAAAAAGCGGAGCAAGAGTCGCAGCCACAGACATCATATCCATCAGGAGAAACAGTGGTGTCTGAGAAGAAGTCCTATCTTGCCGTGGCTGCGTCGAAGCTGGCAGCTGGGTGTGTTCGAGGTATGCTTTTAACACGCGAACAGGAACTGGACGTTCACCCATCGAAGGGTTCACCACCAGGGCTTGGGCCTCGATAACAACAGGACGCGAGGCCTCATCTGGACGCTGATGCATGGCTTGGAATGCCATGGGACAAAACAGAGGCAGAGTAGACCAATCCTTACTAAAACCAAGAATTTATAGGGTTTGGAGGAGAATTTGTAACTCTAAAAAGTCCCTATTGAAACATGTTAGATCGGTCCCCATTAGTTCAGTCCGAGTTTTCAGAGGGCGCCATAATTTTTTACTCATTTTTCAGCCCAAATCTAAAGTAAACTAAACTACAACTAAGCTAGGCTAAATAATAATTAAAATCAAGCTAAGTTTCGTTTGGTTTAGTTTAATTTTAGGCTGAAAACTGAATAGAAATACCCACATAAAACACATGGCGCCCTCTGTAAATTAAGACTGAACTAATACGACTGTATCCAAGACGTTTCAGTATGGGTCTCAGTCACAAATTCTCCTCCCCAACCCTATAAATTCTTGCTAAAACGAATATAGCCATCTTCCCTGGAAAAGGCAGCTAATTCACTCTGGAAAGCAGCCGTGACCATAGCCACCAAACACATAGTCTTCTGGGTAAGTAGAAGCAATGACGCCTTGTGAAGCGGTTTATAAGGATTCATCATCAAACTGGAATACAACCAGGAAATAAACAAACCCTGGACTCACAGCCAAAGGTTATTAAATGTGTGCACGAGTAAAGCAATTACCTTGCTGTTGCCGGCCTCCGAATGTCCTATGCAAGTCAAAATGGAGTTGATGATGAACCGGTAACAGCCGCTCAGGTTCAGGTCAAAGCCTCCATGCGTGAAGACACAGGCAGTCTGGGTTTTGGTGAAGGGTCCTGCCTCGGTATGGCCAGGAGGTCTAATGATAGAGCCAGTAGAACCAGATCTTCTTTGGACAGCTCCAACAGGTCCACAAACCACAGTACGTTGGGCAGAACCGGTGCCGCTGGAGTCCCGAATTTTGGTCAGAACTCTAGGAAGAAGGCAGAATGGGGAAAAGGCGAAAGCAAACATGTCGTTGCAAACCAGGCTGACACTGTCGGTTCCGCACGCCAACCGATCCAGAAATGGAAATAAAAATAGTGGGAGCTGAAGGTTGTGGCGCGTAGCGAAGAGGTCTATCCACGGTGTCACACGCTTTTGAAAAATGGCCTGCGCAGATCTTCGGGCACAGCTTCCATTCTGAAGTCGGAATCGCATTCGAACGCGACTGCTTCCCGGTTCACGTTGAGTTTCCCGGTCATGTGTCTGGTAGCAATGGCACATGAAATTCTTGACACAGGGAAAAATGGTCCATACTTTGACCATAAAAGTCGGGAGTGGGTCCCACCACCCTGAAGTACGTATGCCGCAGCAGTGGTGATGTAGGACATGATTGCAACTGCTTTCCCAACATACAGGCACGTAGCTACGTACTATGTGCAGGGGCGCTTCGTCTGCTGACCAGGGTCCCGATACCTTGAGGATGTCCATATGGGCACATCAGCCAACTGTTGAGGCATCCATGAAGAAACATTCGGGCTGGGATCATGAGTAGGAACTCCTGCCGTGACATTGCATGAGAGAGGCCACCACAAAAAGGAGTCCCAAGGAAGATTGTGAAAGGGAATCACCCATCTCTCTGGAACCAATGCATAGGTTGAGTCTTCCAGGCTCCACATCGCATATGAATCCACCTGACCTATGACTGTGCCGACATCTCTGGCGGAAATCCAAGACAACCCGCGCAAACCCTCCAGGGTGGTCTAAAGATTCAACACACTCTCCGGAGAAGGACGGATCAGGAAGTTGAGCAGGTCGATTTGTGCTACCAGAAAAACAAATGACCAAGTCGGCTGGAAACGAGACTTCAAGGGGTTGACTCCCAGGCCCAGCTCTGAACAGCGAAAGGCAAAACCAGAGCTCTTGAAGGAAAAGCAAGGCACAAGTGTTCCAGAAAAGCCAGTCGTTGAGATACACATGACACCGAATTTTCTTACTGTGAAGAACGGACGTAAACAAGTGGGGTGCCATCGAAAGATCGACGGGTATTACCTCAAAGTGGCACGTCAGGCTGCAGGACACGAAGCGTACAGATGAAATACTGACCAGCGCAGCGATGTGCAGGTATGCATCCTTCAAATCTACCGACGCCGAAAACTCACCCTGACATAGAGATTTTCTCACCGAAGCATAGTCTATGAATGACCAAATGAATACAAAAAAACTTTATGGCCAGGCCTTTCTGTTTTGGTAAAATATCTCGAGAAACAAGTTCGATGTGTTAAGCAGTCTAAATGAATTAGGGGCCATTTAAAAACCACGTGGCCATTTTTAAAGCCATTTTTAACCCCCCCCCTGCCCCTGTGTGGTCATTTGTGGCCAGACCTTGGACCCCCCAAAAAAACCACGTGGCTCATAGCCAACCCCTCCCCCCTCCACATACTTAAAAAAAAATTACGCCGTAATGTGTGTTCGACAAAAATACTGAACCACTTCATATAAAATTTGTGTTATTGTACCATACCAAATTTGGTGAATTGATAGTGTTTGACGTGGAAAACACAACAAAGTACCCTCATACTCCACTTTCACTGTTAATAACGCAACCGTTTGATTCATCGTATGAAATATTTTCACCAATAAATTTTGGCGATCTGCAACGGCTGTTAGACTAAACTTCATCTGAGATTGTAACTGAAACAGAAAGTAGAAAATTGTAACTTAATACGTTCGTTAATACACAGGCCATCACTGCATTGAATTGTCCCAGTGAAGCAGATGGCATTTTAGCCGCACACTTTTTAAATGAATTTAGTACGAGTGAGAGAAATGCAGTCTTGCGTTGTTGAAGATTTCTACTATGACAAACCGCACTATCTTTCACCACTATGCGGGAAATTCAGTTTGGTTGACTGGGGCCGAGACGTTAATGTCGATGTAGGGACAATACAAGAACAATGTAAGGCTGAGTAAGATGTTATGCATAGACACTCTTGTGCGGTAAATCACCAATACAATGGAGATAAGGGCTTTCCCTTCAATGCAATAGCCACGCGGTTTACTTGGAACCCCCCCATTGTGGTTACTTGTGGCCAAAAGCCGACCTCCCCCCCCCCCCCGGCCGACCACATGGTTTTTGAATGGCCCCTTATCACCATTTCAACACATGTCGTAAGCAGGCACTAATGTAGAATCGGTAAGGACTATTATCGACAGCAACAATTTAGGTACAGGAGAACCATGGGACCGTGCTATGTCAACAAATCCGGTGTAAAAGATCCATCATTACTGCCCTGAGTGCAACGATGCTTGGCCGCGCGGAAAGTAACATTGTCAGCCAGTGAAAAGTTGATTCATTGTTAATACTTAAATAAAAACACATGGAGCACTACGCATTATTCGAAGAAAAAATGGAAACAATCGCGGCTTCCACTTAAATCTTACAGTTTAAAACTATATGACATTAAATCTCTTAATTATGAAGCCTCAGGGCTTCAAAATTATGCGGTTGACATGATTAATGACTTACACATTTCTTAAATGCAGACTTAAATGTAACCTCCAACACCAACACCAACTATTGGCACATTATCTAACGGGTTGAGATGTTGGGACTGGGAAAAGAGACGTACCAAAACATCATACCTGTTCGACCCGCTGTGCATAGCATGGGCTCCAGCTAGTGGTATTGTAATATACTTAAATTAACTTATTTAAAGCAGTTTCAAAGTGGTTGTACAAGTACAATAAAGCAATTGAAGGTTTACTCACATAGTGTAAAGATGAGTTCGAAGACTACGATTAAGCAAAACCATGGCTGGATATGATGAAATTCCCAACTGAGACAAGAGCACTCTGTTCTGTGGGAGAACTCTAACCACTTTCACTCCAGGAAATTCACATAGATCTAACATCACCTACAAAAGAAAGCAAGCTATACCCATGCATGGCTTTTTTAAAGCTCCCATCCATTACCTCATTTTCCGATGGACTAATACCAAGCCCACCAGTGAAATAAAGACCAACAATCTTACCTAAAGTGATAACTAAGGTTGTACCGAACACAAAACTTTTAACCGAACTGAACCAAACCGAACAAACCTTAAACGAGCCGAACACCGGACACTTCCAAACCGAACAAAAATGTATCAAACAATTAACTGTAAAATAGAATGCAAAACAACTTGGTTCTCAAAGCTTCCTATTTACCAAAGTACAAGTTTCTCAACAAATGCTGTTAAGTCCACAAGTGAACTGATGTGAAAACTAAGTTTGAGCATAAAGAAATCTCCTGTGTCTTTATATTTTCCCTCATAACTTTTGAATAGTTAGAACTAGGAACATGTGGTCTGGAGCATCGGAAAGCTGACGAAAAAACCTTCAAAATGGTGCATTGAAACATCAAAATCCGTCAATTAAAAGTCGAAATATATTCGGTTCGGTTAGGTATTTTTTTTTGAAACACCGAACCGAACTGAACACCCTCAGTTTGGCCATGTTCGGTTTGGGTTTGTTCGGTTTGGTACAGGCTACGTGAGATCGATCTTGCCATAAACATCACAAATCAAGGACCACTCTAGTGGTCCGCCTGCCAATTTTAATAATTGTCACACTTCATTGTAAGTAAGTCATTGTTTAATTCCTGCATTGTTGTTGCATGGCCACTAGCTTTTGGTACTTTAACAGAAACCAGAGCCGAGAGCATTTCACGACAGCGAGGATAATACCTAAGCGGCGAAACAGCTTGAAAATTGTTGGAAATGGGCAGTTTTTGTGCCCTAACAAGCAATTGTTGTATTTCAATCAAGTGCACAAACTGCAACAATGTGATAAAGGTGCGTGAAGATCGTTGATTTCAGCCGCCTACTATATACTGACTACTGACCAATTCAGCTCATATAAAATCATATCAAAAACCAAAACTGGTAAAAGAGGCCGTAAAGTTCCGAATGGTTCAGCCCTTCAAAGGAGTGATATCAACACACCAAAACATTCGCCAAGTTAATCGCACAGCTTAATAGTTAGAAGGTTAAATGAAAACTAGAACATTGCTACTTTTGGTATGTAGCAATGTTCAAGTTTTCATTTAACGTCCAAAGTATTATTCGGTGCAATTAAGTTGGCGAATGTTTGGATGTGTTGATATCACTCCTTTGAAGGGCCGAACCATTCGGAACTTGGCGGCCCCTTTTACCAGTTTTGGTTTTTGATATGATATCGATCCTTTTTTTTAAATTGTGAATTAGACTCAACTCCACTACCGTGCAGATGTGTAATAAAGTGGCACGTAACAAGAAATTGGTTTTCAACAATTTGCTACTACCTTTTGGTTATAGGCAGAATCATTCTCAACTTGGTCACCTCTTTATAGGTTTTTGGTTTGGTTTTAATTTTGCTGTAATTTGTTTTATTTCTTTAGTTTTGGTGTGTTGATATCACTCCTTTGAAGGGCCGAACCACTCTCAACTTGGTGGCCTCTTCACCAGTTTTTAGCTTTGTTTATTTTGCTTTGTCTTTAGAGTTGGTTTATTTTTCGTGAATTGGACGTGAATACAATTTCTTTGGCAATACGTTGTTTAGATTTATCGTGCTACACTAGTGTGTGTCTAGGCACGCACGTCAGTATACACGTTGTCATTGGCCGAACTTTGGCTGTCCAATGAGAGACGATGCCAACAATACTAACAAGGGTTATAACAATATTTCCGTACTTACGCGCCATCCCACGCCACCCTCGTTACGCCCCCAGGCTCCAAACCATAAAGGTATGTAGTTCGTATCGTACTGCAGCCATTCGTCCAATTTCATAGCTGGAAGCCTTCCCGTTATCTCGGTATCAATGAATAATCACCCTATGGAAATTAACATGGGGATGAGCGAACTAGAATTAGCTAGCTAGTAGCTAGCTAGTTACACATTTTCAACGTTATTGAGGGTCTGATTTTGCATTGGAAGCAGCTTAGCTGGCATTCCTACACGACTTAATTTTTGTCAGGTGGGTCACTGCTCTTGATTTCAACACAATTTAAGCTTTTGTACCGCATTATTATTTTTCCCCAAGTACCTGAAATGTGCCCAACTATGCTTCAAGATATAAGACACTGACGCTATGGCGCCGCGCTACAATGGTTTACAACCTCGACAATTGATGTGATGTTTGTTTTGATGATTGTTGCCTAACTTGGCGCGACACACTAGCGTGTGTCTAGATAAATTATGCGACACATACGAATGAAATTTGATATTCAGCACTCTTTTAACTCCAATACGTGCCTTTTAAGGCTTGACGTTTGGGGAGGCATTAACTAAAAAGATTGCAATCATTTGTAATGCTATTTTTCTGTATATTAGTAAAACACCACCAGTGATAAAAATAATCATTACTCCTTATTAGAACGAGAAGCAATGCAAACAGACTGCCAGAAATAATCGGCAAACAACATTGTTGATCAAATGCACGCACTACTTGCTTGTAGTAAGGCGCGTGGCTTTGGCCCACTTAAGTTTTTAATAAATCCGCAGTCCATGCTGCTTATTGTTGAACTTAATAAATCGGCAGTCTGCGCTACTTTTTGTTGATAGTTGTATGGAAATCGTCAAACAATTTAATTTATATGATTGAAGTCCTCACTCCAGCAAAACTAAAAAATTTAATATCTGCATTTATATTCAATATTTTTCGACCAAACTTAGCCAGATCTAGACACAAGCTAGTCTGTCGCGCCAAGTTATGCAACAAACATCACATCAATTCAATTGTCGAGGTTGTAAACCATTGTAGCGCGATGCCATAGCGTCAGTGTCTTATATCTTGAAGTCTAGTTGGGCACATTTCAGGTACTTGGGGAAAAATAATAATGCGGTACAAAAGCTTAAGTTATGTTGAAATCGAGAGCAATGACCCACCTGACAAAAATTAACTCGTGTAGGAATGCCACCTAAGCTGCTTTCAATGCAAAATCTGATCCTCAATAACGTTGAAAATTAGTTACTAGTTACTAGCTACCTAGTCCACTCATCCCCATGTTAAGTCCCATAGGGTAATTATTCATCGATACCGAGATAACGGGAACGCTTCCAGCGATGAAATTGGATGAATGGGTGCAGTACAATACGAACTGCGTACCTTTTATGGTTTGAAGCTTGGGGGCGTAACAAGGATGGCGTGGGAGGGCGCGTAAGCACGAAAATATTGTTATACCCTTTGTTAGTATTGTTGGCATCGTCTCTCATTGGACTGCCAAAATTCAGACAATGACAACGTGTATACTAACGTGCGTGCCTAGACGCACACTAGTGTATCACGATAAATCTAAACAACGTTGCAAAGAAATTGTATTCACGTCCAATTCACGAAAAATAAACCAACTGTAAACAAAGAATGGTTCGGGCTATAGGCAAAAAGTAGTAGTAAAGTGTTGAAAACCAATTTCTTGTTGACGTGGCACTTTATTACAAATCTGCACAGTAGTGGAGTTAAGTCTAATACACAATTAAAAAAAAAAGGAGTGATATCATATCAAAAACCAAAACTGGTAAAAGGGGGCGCTAAGTTCCGAATGGTTCACCCTTCAAAGCAGTGATATCAACACACCAAAACATTCGCCAACTAAATAGCACCGAATAATACTTTGGACGTTAAATGAAAACTTGAACATTGCTATCGAAAGTAGCAATGTTCTAGTTTTCGTTTAACCTTCAAATTATTAGGCAGTGTGATTAACTTGGCGAATGTTTTGGTGTATTTTCTTTTTAAAAACGTCTAGATTCATACTCTGGAACGTAGCAGACGACATTACTTAAATACGGAGGAAAATACGCAATATTCCAGACAGGCAAGAACGATATAACAATTCTTGGCGAATTTTCGATAGTCAATATGCTGTTGATGGAGAAACCTAGCCGACTATCATCTTCAGGCACGTAACAAAACTCCAAACACTACCACCTATTTACAGTCCATTAGAATTCGAAATTGGCGTTAACTTGCCCTCCGATATTTACAAGGTATATACAATGAAGGTGTGCGACGCTCATCTACTGCCTCCATTATTTTGAAGGCCGTGGTACCACTTTTTTCTCAGACGGCCTCTGGGACCGTCTAACCCTTCAATCCAGGTCCTACTGGATGCTGATTTCAGAGGCCGTCTGAGAAAAAAGTGGAACCATCATATCATTATCAAAAATTTGCTAGGTGAGAAGTGTATCCTAATTTCTGATGACTTTTTCTTGCTCTGCAGCCCGTTGTTTAGAATAGTTATTTCAGTATATGTGTAGCTTGCAAAATTTATCGACTATGCCTTCGCCCTTGTCCGAAACTATTACTCCATGAATCCAACCTCATTGCGTGATGGCATATTGTCTACGGTCCCATGGCGTCCTATGCCAGCAAAACGTGGCATGTTTGTAAAACTGGTGGCAGCCTCTAGACGCCATCTGTGAACTCAAATAATGGCCCCTAACATGTCTACATAGAGAGATTCTACATAACCAAACCAACCTCAATCTACCCATTCATGAGACAACTGATGATCACAAATGGTTTCAACGATTTGCAAATTCACTGGCTACTTTCCAAATGTTGACCATTACTAATTTTACCACATCGGAAAGGGCAGATTCAGCACGGGACTAATGCGGCTGCCCCCCCCCCTCCCCTTCCTGCTTAAAAAATCTTTTTTTTTCCGGTCAAACTCCTTTGTAAGTAATTTTTATTAAGGGAAGATAAGGAAAAAGCGCACTGTAGCTTGTTTGACAGTTTTTCGTTATTGAAAAAAAGAGTGCTGAGTGAAATACAGTAAGTTTATTTTAAACATCCAGGCCAAAAAAATTGTGATGGAAATGTTGGCTCCGCATCCCCTTAACAGAATTCAGGATGACCCCCACCTACCACCACCGCCACCCCCTGGTATCAGCACGACCGATTCAGTACAGCCGTCCTTCATACTATGCAATCCAATTTCTTAGTTGATGTCCCGCATGCACAATATCAGAGAAATTTACACACAAACTTTGCCACTAGACTGGTGACTACCGGTATATGTACCTCTCGTCCAGTGTATGTATCGTTCCTCTCCACAACAACAACAATTGTGTTGATATTTGCTGGTACTTGCCGCCAAAGGCCTGATGCAGTAAATTTACTGAAACAGAAATATTTTTAAACGTCAATACTAACCACATAATATCAAGAAAGAATGAGGATTCAATTTGTACGGAATTAGCTCACAAACCAAAAGTAAACAAGTTTCCTCACTAATTTTTATTTTGCCCCAAATATTTACGTTTGATTAATGAGGTTATTTAGAAAATAAAACCTGTACAAACAGCCACGGCAATAATCTGCTCGCGGGTTGCACTGAGCTTTCTGCCACTCATCCCTCCAGTGAACATGCGGGAGAAATTGGTTCCGAAGTTAATCGAACAACCTCATAGATCATGGAAATCGTCTTCAAAGTATGGTAGTGTAATGTTCTATTCCAGTGAACTTTAGACCAGAACAAACATTATTATCAGGATAGCAAAAGGGCAATCAATTGTATAAAAGCAATAATTATGCACAGAAATGGGAAGGCTAAATAATAAGCAATCATTCATCAACTACTTGGGCCTTTAATCGACACTCTGACGTACACAATATTGGAGGCCATTGCCATTCAATACTGCCAAGATAAGAAGATACTATTTATGAACGTGCAAAAATCAGCCCACCAGCAGATAGGAAGAATAGTGACAGCAGAACTGAATCAAAAACTGACGAAAAGCTGGCAAAAATTCTTACCTTCATTGAGCAACAGCTCCAGTATTGATGAGGGAGCCAACTCAGACAGTGAGCTTGAAAGCTGACCGAGTTCCAAGGCTCACTGGGAGACGGGAGGGAAATTTGAATGTAGTGGACTTGGGAAAGTTCGTTGGTGGTTGTTGTTGTGCAAGTCTCATGACTCTTGCCTGAAGAAGACTATCAGTAGAGATAGTCGAAAATTTGCCAGTTTGAATTGTGGAACTTGGACGATTTTTGGTTTTGCGTTAAGTGACAGTTTTTAATATGAACTTCGACCAAAGTAAAATTGCTGAATTAACGGTATTTTCGAATTCGAAGTATTGCTTAGCTTTGAGAGCTTGGGCCCTTATCACCAAACGGGACCTCTACGCTTGTCAATCATTCTATTGTTGTGTTCGGGTTCATTAATTGTTCCCCGTATTCCCTGTGGCAGAATCAGAGCGACGGGCGACGCTACGTCGCAGTATGGCTGGCTGTGTTGCAGTACGATATACTTTGACTCTTTTCTTTCATAATCTTCTTTTTGCGATAATTTCGCTAAAAATTTACCGATTTTTACGTTCGAATACACCATTTTAACCGTTTTTTCGAAAGCTTTTGAATGGTGTTATTCTCAATACGATAGGTTGGGTCATTGTCAAGTTGTTTAGTAAAAAACAACCGATAAAGGGTCTTAAAAAATGTTCTTGCAAGAAACTTGTTCCATGAACCCAAACGGGGCTAACGAAAAATGTTGCACAATGCAAAATTCTACCTTTACCTGCTACCTGCAAACCACAGACCACCCCCTCTCCTCGCAGGCCGTTTTTTTTTGTTGGTAAAAAGCTTGTCGCAGACCAGCTGAAAATATTCTGCTGCCGGGCCCGTATTCGGCGCTTTGAGTTTACCTGCCGATATAATGGTTTAATGGTATAATGACATAATTTGATTTGGATGCACCTGATTATTGGGTGGTAAGTGTACTTGATTATTTAGTGATACCTGAGTACTAAGTGGTACTTGGGAAATTAAAGGTGCACGAGTTTCACGTGGTGCACGATTATCGTGTGGAGACCTAGAGCGAATTCGATTTCTAGTATTACCCTTACTTTGAGTAGAGCGGTTAGCTGAACGAGACTGAGAATACACAGGAAGGTGTGTATAAATTATCGTGCAAAGAGTGATGCCATGCACATCGGTGAGACAAGAAAGAATGTTTGGACGAGGCTAGCGCAACATATGGGTAATGTTCGGGATAGCATAGAAGATAACGGCATCGCAGTACATTGCAAGTTGACAAATCATGAGATTAAGTGGGAAGATACAAAAAAAGTTGTTGCACTCAAATTCAGTGATAAACATCTTAAGTGTCGGGTGTCGATGGTTATCAGGCTCGCATCTCTTCAGTGAGCAGTGGGGACTTAAGGTGGCAACAACGCCCGCAAAGTTTGAAAGAAGATGCTTCCGTGAGCAGTAATGTAAGTAGGCCCAGAACAATTCCTTTAAAGCTGATGACGAAAGCTACATAGCTTTTGAAAATTAGCTAGACATTTGGTGTGTCTTTGCAAAAGTGGGTGTTTTGAATCTGAATTAGTAAGTTTACATGTTGTGTATTTACAGTAAGAGTGTGAACGGCCTTTTTATAATACCTATGACCTTGGCTATTTCTATTGCACATGAGCACCAAAGAGGCACCTTACAGCCTCTGTTTCAGGATGTCAAGCAAAACTAGAGTGATATCAGTCAACAAATGTTAGTTGTACCCTCTTCAAGGTTACATTGGTTGGCAACTAGACTATTTTAGAATTTTAAAACATTTTAGTTGACTAATTCATCAGATTAAAATACGGTATTTTAACCGATTCTTCCAGAAAAGACAAAAAAAAAATCTAGAAGAGCACTAGCACTTCGCCCATCAAGTTCAGATTGTTGGATTCATGCCGTTTACTTATTACCGTCTGATTGTTGTACACCCGTCGATCTATACAATTTCCAAAGCTTTCTGTCGCATTAATATTTAGCATTCAATACCAGAAAATGCCAGTTTAATGTCTCGGGTAAGAGAAGCAGTAGCTAACTTTTGCCCAAACACGGAAAATGAATTCTTATTGTTCATAATCAGTGTTTGGGCAAAAGCTAGCTACTGCTTCTCTTACCCGAGACATTAAACCGGCGTTTTTTTGGTATTGAATGGTAAATATTAATGCGACAGAAAGCTTTGGAAATTGTATAGATCGATGGGGTTTACCGAATAGGCAACTGTTTCAGAGCTGCGCATAAAGGCTTTCAAAACGAAAAAGGTATCTCAACATTGTTGATTTCGTGCTAATTACATATTAATTATTACTAGCCAATTCCACTCAGACAAAATAATTAGTGTGATCGATAAGCTTGAAATTTGACATTCAGTTTACGTTTGGCTCAAATAGGTGCCTTTTATGGTTTGACATTTGGGGATGTTTTAAATCCAAAGATTGTAATCATTTGTAATGCTATTTTTGTGAACGTTGGGAACACGCCATCTGTTATCAAAATAATTGTCCTCCATAGCTGAGTAACAATGCAGACTCGGGTAACTTATTGTTTCCGTTTCACAATTATATCTAAGTGAAACGTTGTAATTGTAACGTATCTAAAATAAATAAAGCCTATCATCGTCTACTAAATAAACTGTTTATGGGGAAGGAAATCCGTGAAGGGTTACCGCTCCTTGAACAAAAAAAAACAAAACAAAAACAACAGAAAAATAATCTAGATACACCTAAACTTAACGAATAACTTAATCGTGCTCAGTTGTTTTACATTCAAATGAAGACAATGGCCACTTTATTGGAAATATAATTAATAAGTGACCACTACTATACAAAGTTACAAGTTTCTTCACACTTTTCAAGAAACGATTTATAATTATGTTTTCACTAGAGGAAGCCCGTGCTATGTCATGAAACACCAGGGCACACCGTTTAAAAATGTGCACGCTGAACCCTCTTTGCATGAAACAATTTTTCTGTGGGAAGTAAAAAATAAGCTTTCGTAGAACAAAGTTGAAATCTTTAGCATGGGTGCTTTGGCACGGCTGGTGTTAGATGCACCATTTCCAATATTCAGGATGTTTCTGGAAGTTTCTTCCCCACTCTCACTCCCCACTCCCATTTTCGTGCACACTGGCTAAGTAACACTTTCACGGAATTAAGTTACTTGAATCCAATTTTTGCGTACACTGGGTGACAAACGCTGATTTTCGTTTGCTTCGCTCACTCAATCACAGCATCCCATGGCTCAAATCACTGGATGCACCGTTTTAAAAATTAGCAATCTCAAGCATCGTTCCCGGGAACAATGCAGCCGGGACCCGTTTTCCAGTTTGCCCGGAGCTCAGCTCTGAAAGCCTTCATCTGCAAATTAAATAAGCACGGATGGCTTTGGCATTTTTCTTTTCTGGGAGAGGAAGGAAGCAAATCGGTGGCCTATGGTGGCCTAACAATGGCGTATTATTGTTTTGTTTTCACTTAGAGGTTTGATTGTTGACGGCTACTTTGCAAGATAGCAGTGCTCAGCCACATGCGCAGCAGTGATTGTTTTTGTCCACTTTGAAACAATTAAGCAAGAACATCTACGAATTAAAAAAGCCATTGCATCGTTTCCAACTGCCTCGAAATTAACAACGCAGCTTAGTCCGATTTAAAACTATTCGCATTTAGCTGAAACATGGGTTCTTTCATTTTACCCATCAACAATCAATGGTTTGGACAATAGTTTTCAATCCATACACGTGCACCAGGAATTATTAGGCACCGTAGCAAAGACATTACACACGCACGAAAACAATGAAAAGCGATTAAAATGATTGTCCGGCCTTACTGCCTTTTTTCTTATCAGTTCAGCCGGGATCCAGAATTATTATGTAGATAAGAAGCTCACAATCAATACTTACACTAAATCAAAACCATAAAACGACCAAAAGGGGTGATATCAAACAAAAACCTCACAAGGGTAAAGGGACCCATCAAGTTTTTGCCATAGAAAGTAGTGATATCAGACCCAACGGGCTGTCACCAAGTCTCCCGTCTCAACCCTGATCACTCAACCTTAACTGACACCTCAGTGTTGGCAGTTTAGCTTGAGTGATCACGGTTCGGACAACAAACTTGGTGGCAGCCATTTTGGCTCCGATATCACTACTTTCTTTGGCAAAAACTTAATAGGTCCCTTTACCCTTGTGGGTTTTTTGTATGATTACCTTTACAACAAATGTACTGATATGTAGCGCCTCATCCTGATCACAAATCCTGTCCATAACAACATGTCACGGAATCTCAGGAAACAATACTTTGAAAGTGATTATATAAACTTATTAGGCTCCCACGTTTTCATAATATGGTTCCAACTTTACGTTATTGCAAAGTTGAAGGCAGAAAGTCAAGTCGTAAAAATTACTTCATTTAGAGAACATGGTACGCATGAAAAATTTATCAGATAACTTATCACAGATTGCTGAGATTAAACTGTAAACTAACTGATATCCTCAGACAACATGCGTATATTAAAGGTACAAAAAAGTTGCAAAAGCCTGGTTACCGTCAATTTAATTGTAGTCAGGATCGTAAGACCAGAGCTGGAAAAATTAAGTCAACCTATTTTTTTAATTAAATAATATTTTTTTATAGTTTAAAAAATTAAACAATAGGGTGTAATAGTTTTTGCTTCACCAAGAGTGCTGAATTAAAATATATTTCAAAACAATATTGCGCCATTTTAATTAAAATCCAGGGGGGAGGGGATTGAGGCTTAACGGCGCGTCGACAGCTTGGTCATCCACGGTTGTTTGATTTAAATCTACCCGATTTAACCCTTTAAGGATGGGTGCACCCAAATGTGCCTGCCATATAATCAATGCGTACAGCTCTTCTACAGTCACATCGAAAACTTCCGGTCAATTATGGAAACTAAAAAATGGGAAGGCCAGATCATTACAGGAAAAGATGACACACATTTCATTACCTTACTTCAAGTGGTTGAGAAGCTAGGATCTTTATTAATAAAATCGAGTTGTCGCGTCAGATGGACGCAACGAGACAGCCACACGACGGCCGACGGCCGCAAGTAACCAACTGGATCAACAGTCGTGGCGCCATCTCTTGATAGTCAGCGCAAGTGAACGAAGCAATACGCACGACCGGGATGTAGTGGGCTATACTTGCGTGAATGTAGCACGAACCGTTGTCTCAGCATCTACGGCAGCTATCGTTCGACGCCTACAGTTATTATTTACGACAAGTCAGTTCAAGCTGTACGGATTTGTTAGCAGTTGTGTTGTAAACAAAAGATAGCATCTAATTTTTAAGTTTAAAAAGAAGCAATCGGGATTTTGAGTACGAAACTGCTCGGTGTTTTAGCAAAAATAAATGCTTGGCTATTTCAGTGACTTGAGTGATCAACGTGGTAACTGCATAGCGTTATGGTCATGGTTACAATTGCATAGCGTTATGTCATGGTTATGTTCTGTATGACTTTGTAATCTGAATAAAGTTTTTAATTCGTAATCACATCATCACTACTCAATACTCACGCGTTGGTTGCGTAGTGCAAGTGCAAGCGATGCGAAGCCAAAAGATTTTTTTTTTTTAATCATCAACCCACAGGTTTTCCTTTTATTCATTTTTTGCCAGGCCTTATAAAACGTAGTAGCTGTTCCCATGGCTTAACATAGGTATTTTTGTTCTTTAAGAAACAATAGGATGGCGTATTTATTTCGTAAATGCAGGCTTTCAGAGCGGAGTTGAATTGTTTCAAAGTGGCCTGCAACAATGCATGTAAAACAATGCATACATAAACCTTTGTAGCACGACGCCATAGCCATACAAAAGGTACATGGATTACATCAAGTGTGCCGTTAAAAAGGGGTTATTAACACTGGCGATAGCCAGTGTTAGTAAGGGTCGACCTAGGATCTCTGTGTTAAACTTTCAACTTTGAGAGCTTATAACTCCGTCAAAATTAAAAAATTTTAAACCAAATTTGGAATCTAGCCTTGACTAGTCAAGGCCTGTCTACAGTCCAAAAATTGTGAAATTCAGTCCAGCCAAACCCGAGATACAGAGAGGGGCCAAATAGACAACTTCTTGTTCTGCTTCTTCTTCTTGTTGTTGTTCTGGGGATACTTTCGTCTGTCCTCTCTACAGGTCAAACTATTTGTCGTGTAAAGCTGGTTCTTAGCTCATTTTACAGGTATTGCTCCGTAGATGTGCCCTTTCCATAAGGCCTTTTCTAATTGGTCAAGTGGTTCAGGGGTTACGGAGCTCTAAACGACCAGATTGATTGTTTTACATTGTTTTAAACATTGTTATTATGCAACAATGCCATTTAGCAAATGCCAGCTGCAAGACATAGACTGAAGATTAAAGGATTTGTTTCTATTGGTAACACTTGCGATAGCCAGGTTAGTAAGGAGCATAGCAATTTACCGAGCTTAAAAGCGGCGCAACAAAACAAACAACAAATTAATTATAAAGGTGTCACACATACCCCACCCCTCACCCACCACCACACCTATTTATTACAATTCCCAAAGTAACACGGATTAATAAACAAAAACGTATCGTTAAAAGTTAAAAGTAAGGGTCTAAAAGTCAAAACCTGTAAGGAACACGGACAAGCTTTCACTGTAAGGGTCTAGGTGTCAAATTTGGCCAGTAAGACACTGCTAAGCATTAGACCCTTACTACCCGGTGATCATGTTAATGACTTAGTAAGGAAAATTGGAAATTGGCCAACAGCGAAAATCGTACACTAGAAGTAACGTAGTTCAGTAAGCCACCTTTATGCACTTACGTTAAATCGGAGTGGCATGACCCGGATTCGAACCGGCTACCCAGTTCGCCCCCAGATCACTTGCATAGCACCTTAATCTCTCCGTTGCACTTCGATGAAACGTAAGTGCATAAAGGCGGCTTACTGAACTACACTTACACTTGTAGCAGGTTGTCTTGCTTGGAATCGCTGCCATGTTACCAAAACGAAAAAAAATGTCAACCTAAAGCAAAGTAGGTAACCCACTACCCCACTATCATTGGATCATCTCATGGGTCTTTATAGGACGATCTCGGACAGCTGTTGCTCAAAAACCGGGTAGTAAGGGTCTAATGCTTAGCAGTGTCTTACTGGCCAAATTTGACACCTAGACCCTTACAGTGAAAGCTTGTCCGTGTTCCTTACAGGTTTTGACTTTTAGACCCTTACTTTTAACTTTTAACGATACGTTTTTGTTTATTATATGATTGAAGTTTCACTTTGTTAAAACGTACACTGATAAAATTTGGATGATTTTTAATTGAAATAATCAAATATACAATTGAGAAAATTGCATCTGTTTAAGTGCTGTTGTGCTTTACCTATCATATATTTAAAAAGTAAAGCACAACAGCACTTAAACAGATGCAATTTTCTCAATTGTACATTTGATTAATTCAATTGAAAATCATCCAAATTTTATCCGTGCACATTTTAACAAGTCAAGTGAAACTTCAATCATATAACCCCTTTTTTACGGCACACTTGACGTTTTTGTTAGTATTTATTTATGTAATCTTAATCTACCGTACAACTAGGTCCAAAAACAGAGTACAACTGGAGGGAGGTGTTTGGGCGGATGCATCATTCTCAGTATTAGATGTATTAGCGGCATGCGCTACGATTTCAAAAATAATGGCATCAAGCAGCAGAAAATAAGGCGGAAACGAAGCGATGCTTATCTGGCACTCCTTGCTGGAATCTTTTAACGGTTACCCACTAGTTCCGATGTTATCGGCTACGTTCAGTTTACCACGGATTACTCAAAAACAAAACATAAGAAAAGAATGGCACCGCACACTATATTTGTACCCTGAACAAATATTTTGTCTGAAAGAGGCTCGAGCTTGTATAAATGTGCTGAGCGTAAGCCGAGTGAGGGGCAGTTACTCTGGCTTCCCTGCAAAATCGAGCCCAAACGGTCGACGCTCAACGGCCCTCTAATGAGGTGTACTACTATCGTGTCGTGCTACATCGCCAGCGCATTCTGTCGTTGTCTTCAATGTCATGCTGCAGTCGCACCTCTACCGCAAGTTCCAAGGCTGAGTGTAAATATATCATTTATTGACTTGATCCTTTAATTTAGCCAATATATCGGTACCAACCGATACCGATATATACGCTGTACAGTTAAGTTAAGCCTATCAAGAAGGATTGTCGTAAATTTTTTTCTCCCACCTCGTGGTTAACCCATGGAATGCACTTCCTGTTGATGTTGTTCAGGCTACACCTCTTGCTGTTTTTAAACGTAAACTCAATAAAGTAGATTTGAGTAAATATGTTAATACTTGTGCATAATTTCTCTTGGGCGACGTCTATTAGCCAAATTTCACTTTGTTTCTTTCTTCTTTTTGTAGGCAAGATATAAGTGGATAATCAAATATCCTTGACCTTCCTTATCCTTCCTTGACCTTCTGTATCATCACAATAAACCATTCTTTCATTCATTCATACCTTATCGATTACCTCCCCCTCCCCCTTAAAACCCACTTGTATTACACAGTGTCTGTCTGGCTATTTAAATTAGAATAATTAGTTTAAATTCGCTAAGAATTCCTGCTCAGCCAGTACATTACCTCATTTACTAAATATAGAACCTAGTCAGGGTTTGAGACCTGACTTGTTCAACTCTTCCTTACTATTGAAACTGTTAGCTTCTGTGGGTATAAATACAGCCCACCTGATGAGAGCAGAGTCAGTCTTGTTCCAGCACAGACACCGTAAGGCTGCCAGTCTCTGAGCTCCTGACTCTTGAATAGAGCTCTGATTTATGTACTGAATTCATGCTAAACTTAGGCTAGATATTGTAGCTTATTATAGACTTAAGTCCGGGCCCAACTTTGGCAAGGAAGCCCAATAGATAACACTTATTTACTTTAATTAAGAGTGCCTTAATAGGGATAAGAGGGAGCCAATTCCCTAAACGCCAAGTTCCTAACACGTCACCTTTACTCTGAAATAAAATTAAGTTAATTCAGCCAATTACATCTTGTGTGCTCTCCTTTTTTAATGCTCGATGTTGACAAAACATCGACATCGCGATGCATTAATCGAAAATCGAAGAACACTCGTTTCTTTTGCTTGCCATTCCTTGTGATATTTGTTGCTGTTAATTATAATCGGCCGGTGCGAGCTGATTAGCTCACACACTGTAAATCCTCGACAACTCCGTTTAATTGGGAATTGCGAGAGGTTTACACGAGGAAGCAGGTCGTCTATTAGAAAGTCACTTCCTCCCAAACACTTAATAATCCTAGCCTACACCAGCACACAATTTTTGCCCACAGTTCACGGGACATATCCAGACATGCTGCAAGAAGTACCTACCTTTTTCATATTTTTCGCCTAAATTTAGCAAGACCACTGAATTCCCAATTCGTCAATATAAATTATTCTTTACTAGTAATCTTTGTAATATTATATAGGCGCCTATATCTCTATAATTTTAGTTTTTGGAGGCATTTAATAATCGAGCATCCTGTGAGAAAAAGCTTTTGCAACATTTACATATTTTACAGTGAAAGTAGCAAAACCGTTTCTCAAGAGGGAAAAAAATAGGAAAATGAATGCCCTTTGCAACACTGAGCCATATAGGAAAGCCAACCTGGAGGAATGCACTTTAAATATGTTACACCAACAATACACCCACATAATAATTCTGCTCGTGCATTTATTTAACGTACTTATGACAAGATCTAAAAACAGACCTTCAAAAAACCAGATTTGTTTTAAGCTTCACAAGTAACGCAAGCTTAGCCGTTTTGTTTTTGCAAGCTTTTTGAAGAACATTTGGTGCTCGCATCTTAGTTGAGGCTTTTTTCTTCTGCTTCTTGCAGTAGTTTCAGTCCCTCATTGTTTATATCTTGTTAATTCAAATCTATTCCAGTGCTCAAAATTAGGGAGGGTAATTTGATTGTTTTTACTTGAATTTACTTGTGCGTTTTGCCTTTTTTTCATACCACCACTCGCATTTATCACGTTTTGGTGACTCACCAATAACTACGCACCACCAAATGAGTTCTATGTCTTCAAAATTTCCAAACAGGATATCGGTATTTAGTTTTATCACGTTTTATCGCATTTTTCACGTTTTTATTTACAATTTGCACATTTCACGTTTTTGCATATCAGCTCATTCAACGGGCCTAGTTCGACAAAAATATCTTCCAACGCCATGGCTGATACTGACTGGTAAAATTCATTCAGCACAGTAAAAAAAGAAATATGCGAGTGGAATGCATTTTTACGTCATTTGGACTTGTCCTTTCAAGACTGTGAAAATGATTGTAGGTGGAAAAGGCAGCTTAAGGTAGTGTTTTCGTATGGCATTTGTCGGAACCAGAAAAATACTAAGACAGACAAATACTGTACATGTGAGAGTTTTCGTTTTCATGGTAAATTTAGAGGAACAACGTCACCAAAAGAAAATCCAACAGTGCATTGTGGGTATTTTAGACAAGACACTATTCCTTCCTATTTGTTATGGAATTACACCGACTGTCTTCTTTGAGGCAGTGCCCCGGGACCCCCGTCTAAAAAGGGTCTCTAAATTCATGAGAAGGGAAAAACATACAATTATTATTTTCTGTATGTTAACTTATGTGCCTATGCGGTCCCGTTAGTTGTGTTGTGTGTTTTGCTGTTTCCTAAACGAACGTGGTGTGTCGTGTGGCACTCGACAACGCGAGTGAGCATCTAAACGAAACTTAGTTTGGCTTTTCTGCAGTACAATACTACGAGAGAAGCGCGTCATTCAGAAAAACAAACGAATGAATGCACTAGGCCTGCGAAACTACACAACGGGGTCTTGTTTTCTCGTAGGGAGATGCTGTGATGATCGTGCAAACTAATGAGCTCTCCGCTATCAACATCAGTGAATGCACTGTTCGCCGCCTGTTGCAGGACTGCGACCCCTTTAAATCCCCTGGTCCAGATGGGATTCACTGTGCCATGCTTACAGCTTGCTCTGCCACTATTGCCACACCGCTTACCATTGTTTTCCAGAAGTCTCTTGATGAAGCAATTGTTCCCGATGACTGGAAAGTTGCCAACATTATCCCTATCTTCAAGGCCGGCGACCGCCAAAGTTCAAAAAATTATCGCCCCATCAGCCTGACGTCTCAAGTGGTTAAGCTCCTCGAGAAGCTAGTTAAAAGTCAACTCGACAACTACTGTGAAACAAATAGCATAATCAGTGGGAGGCAGCATGGTTTCCGTGCAGGATACTCTTGTCAAAGCAATCTTCTTGAGTTCTTTGGCTACTTGTCAAATGCTGTTGATGACCATATCCCTGCGACGTTATTCTCCTCGATATTCAAAAAGCCTTCGACACTGTTCCCCACAGCCTTCTTCTCAGGAAACTTGAGAACTATGGTATCACCGGCAACCTGCTACAATGGCTTAGAAGTTTTCTCTCGGGCCGCAAACAACGAGTGGTCTATGAAGGACGTGCCTCAGACTGGGCCCCTGTTCTCGGTGGTGTTCCGCAAGGAACAGTTCTGGGCCCCCTGCTTTTCCTACGCTTTATCAACGATCTGCCTGACCTTGCTAAATCTCAATGTAGTCTCTTCGTTGATGATGACAAATTGTTCAAGAAACCTCCACAAGCCGAAGATTGTGACATAATCCAAGATGATATTAATCAGATCAGTAACTGGGCCCTGAACAATGGCATGAAGTTCAATGCTAACAAGTGTGAAGTGCTTCATATTGGTCCCAACAACCTCCGTGCTACCTATTTTCTTAGAACTGAGCAGCTCCCTGAAGTCTGTGAGGCCAAATCCCTTGGCGTAACATTTACCTCAAATCTTAAGGTCACCAGGCAATGTGCTATTGCTGCCCGACGCGCTAATAAGCTGCTTGGCCGCATCAAGAAGCATTTTTCCTTCTTCACCACCACCTCCCTTAAAACACTCTACACTTCATACATCAGGCCTCACCTTGAATACTGCTTCCAGGTGTGGAGCCCTCAACTTATTAAAGACCAGCAGCTCCTTGAGCGCATTCAGATGCGCGCTACCAAGCTTGTTCCACAACTGCGTGCACTTCCATACGATGCTAGGCTCAGGGAGCTGGTCTTACAAGCCTTTACGACCACCACATCAGAGGTGACCTACTTCACACCTACAAAATTCTGAGTGGGATTGACCGTGCCGAGGCTAAAGGGTTCTTCACCTTGGCCCCCTCCGTTGGCACTCATGGACACCGTCTCAAGTTGCAACACACACGTGTCAACACCAATGTCGGGAAGCACTTCTTTTCTCATCGAGTGATTGACCACTGGAACCGGCTTCCTCATGATGTGATTGATGCCAGATCTGTTAATAGCTGGAAGGCAGCCTATGCCAAAACACTTTCTGCCAGGCAGTGAACTCTCTGCTCTTCCAACCATAAAAGCTTGGCTTTGGTTGTGTATTTTGTTTAAGTTTAAGTTAAGCGACGCAAGCATTTGAAGGTAAGATTCACTTTTTGTCTATAAGATGGCTTTAAAAGCGCTCACACACAATTTAGGAACATGTTTGAAGGCAGTTTGGGATCTCTCTTGTTATAAAATAATTCAGCAAAGACTCCCAAAAATAAATGTTTACAATTTACCGTAAGAATGAGCCAGGCGACTGGCTTGCTTGCTGGCTGTGTGACGCTCCAGGAGGGAGGGAGGTTTGGATACAAAGTACATCGTAGAATTTAGAATATGCACAGGGGAAGTATGCTTGCAAACTAAATCCCACAGATGGTAATTGTGTCAAGTTTTTTAGACCGAAAGCAACAAAACGGTGGATTTTCAAAACGTAAATTTTAAAAAGTCATGAAATTGTAGGAACACCAGTTAGAACCCCAATAAGCCAACAGATCCCAAGTACTCAGCAGAGATATCGCACTAATCCAAAATGACTGAAGATCACTAAGGTACATAATTCACAACATGGAAGGGTTGGTTTTGGAGTAGTTGAGGCATCTCTCTCATAAAAGTTATGGGGGGGGGGGGAGGAGATGGAGGGAGATGTAATTGGGTAAACAACGTTGTATTCAAAGGTACTTAGTGACCATCAGAAAACAAAAAAATAGCTAAGTATTTTTTTTAATGTTAGAATGTGTAGTGGGTCGGGGAGGGAAGGCGATAGTAAGTCAAGACAACAAAAAAAGAGCCACGTCATTTTAGTGTTGTTATAAAGTAAATTCACCCGTCTTTAGACGCGCTGTACATTAGTTATAAAATAAGTAGCCAAGGCGAAGTTGACCATGATTTTCGCCATGACTGACAGCGCAGACGGGAAGCAAAGCAATGGTCGCACAGTCTGTCAACATGTCTCTGCTACGTGTCACTAACCAGTGCGCCACAAAATCCCTAATTTTTTTATTTACTCACGGAAATATTGAAAAAGACGCGCAAAACTTGTACACGATAATCTCTATAAGTGTAATTCTTACCATTTTACAAGACAATTTTTTTCATTTAGATTGTTACGAAAACGTGTAAATTCTTTTATTTTTTCCGGTGAGTTTTCATCACCGGAGAAGCGTTGCGAAGGATTCTGCCAATAATAACTTGTTTGTTTGTCGTCTGATAGCAGTTTTCAATATTCGTCTACTAGTTTACAGTGGCAGCTAGTGTTCATGTGAAGTGAGTGGGCACGGATTTGTTAAATAGAGAGGGGTAAGGGGTGGAGGTTTACTGAACTTAAAAAAGATCACATTTTTTTTCGTTAATTTACAAACAACAAGCTTTCGTGGAAGCATTGATAGCAGTAAAGGAAAAGTAATCGCAGATGAATACGATTTAAAAGGAACTATAAAATCACTTGCAAGAATAATTTTGCTTAGAATCTTATAAGAGGAGTAACATTTCCCTCCCCCTCCAAAAGTCTGCAAATTTTTCTGTAGAACATTTCACGAGGTAGCCTAGTTTACTTTTCAATATTAAAGCAAACTACACACTTGATAAATTAAGTTTAAGTCTAAAAGTGTGTTAAGTCAAAATACAATAGTGTTAAGGCAAAGAACAATAAGCGTTAAATCCAAATGCATATGTGAAAGCTAAGTACAACAGTGATAAAGCAAAGTACGAAAATGTTAAAGCAAAGTACAAAACTTGTAATAATTACGTAAAGTCGATTACTTAGTAGTAGCAGGAGCCGATGAAGCGAGCCCCCTTTGGGGGCGAGAGCTGGCGTGTTCATTTTTTCTGATAGTAGTAGGTTGCACAGACCCCAAGAGAGCAAAGTAACTTTCAGTGAAAGGGCACAGTAAGATTTTTCTGGGGACTTTTTTTCTTTGCTGTATTTACCCTTTTTTTTTTACACTTTTCTGCTCCCTTTTTAGCCTTTTTTTACATTTTTACGTCTTTTTTTGAGTGCTGCACCAGTTAATATCGGCACAATAACGCCATATTTTTTACGCCCTTATTTTGTGGCGCAATCTGGGCGGGGGCCCCCCGTGCACACCACTGCTTTAATAGCATAACATGTGCTAATAATTGAACCTTCAGCAATGTTAGGTAAGAAAGCATTGGGTTCAGTAATGTTACCGAGAATTTTTCAATAATACTGTTATTGTGTAACCCAACTAGAAGAAATCTGGAAGCTCATGTGACACAAAAACTGTCCACTAGTGGACTGTCAGTTACAGTTACAATGCATATCTCCGTAATGAAATGATATATGATGAAACCGAAGGCAGCAGGAAGTCTACACATTCAAAAACATTTAATTGGCATTGAATTCTCTGTAAAATGATCCACGATCAGTGAACCATAAAAATTATTTCCTTGCTGCAATTTGCCTAACTTCCTGCAGATGTGTCACTGTAGAAACTGTTCTGCCTTACTTGCACTGTACAATGCTTCTAAAGAACTAATGTTTATCTGATTGCACAACTGACTACGTAACACATACAGAATTGACAAGACATTTTAAAACTAACTTTGGAATTTAAAAAAATCTTTAGCTATGTTTTTGATGAATGCACACTTTTATTTAAAAATGCCCAAACTATGTGCTAATATTTTCTGCATTTCACAATGTGATAAACATGTAAGCTGTAAATCAGTGAGGTGGGGGAGGCGAAGTGGAATAATCGACAGAATGTGGACTGCTCTATAATCCCAAAAACCATTTGATAAAAGTAGCAGGAAAATCACTTCAATGTATACCATAAATCGCCTATTAACAAACAAAGCGAAGGTTCACGCCCCTAAAATGCTTTAAAGTCAGAAATTGTGAAATTACCTAATTGCAGCCCCCCCCCCCCCATCCATCCCCAGGAGCTGTAACTAAGTTATTTCATGATTTCTGACCTTAAAGCATTTTAGATCGTAATTTTTCTACTAGAAATTAACTAAAAGCTTCATACATTCAAGGAAATCATATGTTTCATTCCCTTTAATCGCGGTTTTTGTGCACCAGTAGTCACTAAAAGCTTCATACATAAAGCAAACTAAGTAAACCATTAAACTAACTACCAGAACAAAATTAATGAGAATAAAGGCATTGTGTTAATGCTAGACCGAGCCCACATCACGTACGTGAATGATAGCACAAATGTTTCCATGGTGGAGTTAGGCTTAAACATTCCCTTACCACCCCCCCCCCCCCCCCCCAACCACAAAGAAGTAAGATTCTAATTATAACTTTGTTATGGCCTACCCTTTTTTTTTTATGAAATTAATTTTATCAGCCCGTGGGTATTTAATAGGCGATTTCCTGTACAACTTAAACTTATTAGCAAAGTTTTCATTTTTTTTTCCAATTTGTTTTGTGGCCCATAAAAAAGAAATAAAAAAGCAGACGGTGTGCATCTGTGGGTGAGAGCAGCTTGATTTTAAGTTATGGCTTATTCAGTTATTCAAACCAGAAAACTAAGGTATTTGTTTCGTGAACTATACCACGAGCCACAGCTGTTTGCCATGATGTCATCGTGAGTTAGCCACTGACGAAGGAGAATAGCGCATGTTTGGCCGTCTGAGTGGACTAGCCCATTCATGTGATACGTGTGTCACGACAAACACCCGTGGCGTGTGGTTTAATGTTAAACAAAAATTTGACAAAAACTCGGCGATTAAGGTTGGCAAGGCCAATTTTTACATCCTTTTACTTAATGTGAAGAGAGGAAGAGGAGAGGCCTTCTGCAGTTGGAAGAAGACACCGGAAGAATCCACTATTACCCAGGGAGGGAGAAGGGGTCAGAAAGCATAGAGCAAGCAGTGGTGTGATAGGAGTTGTATCTCGTTAAATCCAAATACAGTTCTCTATACCTTTGTCAACTTGCAAACAATAATAGCTACTGCACTTGTAATTGCGCTAATTAATGCCAAGTGAACGATGTTGCAAAAGAACAAGATGGGGGATTGTGCTTAGGCCTACTTTTCCCAAACTCCCCTAGTTTATTACGCTGGCACATCTAAGCCAAGTTGACTAGCAGTTCACGATAATTCATTTGCCTCATTCCATCATTCCAGATCAATCAATTATTAAACATGTAAATCCTGGACATTTGCTATTAAATGATCAATTCGCAAAAATTATCCTAGGCCTGGGTGTCAACCATTCAGTTGAATGGCGCCCCAAACAAAACAGCCGTTTCTGCTCTTTCGCTTGCTGAAACCGTATTCGTTTCGCCCTTGTCATTTGCCCTAGCAAGCGTAGTCTAGCTCTCCTCCACAAAGTATTCTCTACTGACGAGCCCAAACAAAGGCGAAACAGTATGTCTAGAGATCTTTGTGGGTGAGAGCTAATTGATATTAAATGATCAATTGGCAAAAATTGTCTTAGGCCTGGGTGTCAACCATTTAGTTGAATGGAGCCTCAAACAAGCAGACGTTTCTACTCTTTCGCTTGCTGAAACCGTATTCGTTTCACCCTTGGCATTTGCTAGACGGTGTTTAAACACCTAACATCGAGGTATGTTAACCCTACTAACACGTTGGAGGAGCATTTCAATCTGCAAAAGTATACCACAAGTTTTTACCGCAAGGGTAATTAGTACGCGGAATTCAGTTTTAGGAAATAGACAAGTTAGGTGGCCTTGCTTCGGTTGCGTCTGTATCGTAAGGCTGAGGAAGCCCTTTGTATAAGGAGCGAAAGACCTTCTACGTTAATACCGTAAATCACAGATTTAAAGCCATTTACACCATTTTATGGCTTTTACGGGAAAGAGTGCTTAAACGGGTCTTTAAAAAATGCGAAAAAAATTATATAAGTGAAACATCACTTAATACTTCCTTGTATTCAGATAGCTACAGGTAACTTCTTTGAATGCGAGGAAGTAGGCGAGGAAGTAGGTGGGATCAAGATGGGTTAACAACGGGTCTAGGCCAAATCGTGAAACTTTAAAATATGGAAATAAGCAAATACAGACATGAACATCTACGCATAATTTATTTCATGAATTAAACTAATACTGTACATCAAATTTCTTTTGTTTTTCTGCATGGCTCATTCCTAGTAATACTCTCAGGCATCGGCCGATGTTGATAATGTTATCGGAATAATCAGTATTAATCGAAATATTTGCCTTCGATGTAGGACCACTGTACGGCATCCGATACCAATATTCATTACTCCAAGAAACGAAACCATCTTCCCTGCAAAGCTGACACCAAGCGCGGCAAAAACTAGAATTTTAACTTGTTAAAATTGGTTTTTACTATCATAAAATTACTTACCTTCAGTATTCATGCTAAATTAGCTTAATTTGGCTTTTCCCATGCTCAACAAATTTTTTTTTAATTTTGACTTAAACGTTAGTTGCATGTTTTCACCGCCAGGCGCGCTGCGCAGGATCACTATGCAGCTGCCTGCCTCCCGTGGGGAAACCCCATTCGCTTTTAAGCACGCGTCGAGGTGAGATCGAGCGTGCGGTTTTTTCCCGTCTAACAATGGCAGAAAAAGATAAAAAAAAAGAACAAGTAGTGGAAACAGGAGATGAAGAAGTGGATAATGTGAACGAGTTTTTAAGAGACGGAGTATTTCCTTCGTGCAAATGCCAAAAGACACCAAAGGACTTACACCCATTGTGCAGGCGCTGTCATGGTTGTGATTTCGTAAATAACTTATGGGAGATCTGTGAATTGCGTAAACCAGCGACGATCAAGAAAATCTTATACACCTGGCGCCATTCGGATCAAAAGAAGGCGCAACTCAAAAAGAAAGCTGAAAAGTAAAGTTTAGATGCGCGTTTGGCAGGAATGAGTAAAGACCCCGATGCACCCATTTTTATGAAGGAGTTGGCAAGCGGTACTTCAGGATCTGTAGCCGATTTCGACGGTTTCGAAACGGGGGAAAAATCCATTTATCCAGAACAATCGTTGGGATCGATGGTGATTGCAGCCAGAGAAACAGCCATTTCGGTAGTAGATTCCCGTGCGAAAGAAATGGAGCAAACGGTGAGCGAAAAAGTGATTGGCCACGTGGACACGAAATGGGGGAAATGCAACAGTCATTCCAAACTTAAATCGCAGTACTAATCGCGAGTGTTAATGCATTAATTGCCATTAACTCGGCGCAGCAACCAAACTTAGTGACAGACAAAGGTCTAGTGGAGTTAAATAATGATCTGTCGGTGCAATGAGAGCAGCCACAGACAAAAGGTTCTCCGCGGACGGGAACAAAGGGTTCGCCGGCGATCAGAGAAAGCTATGGCCGTTCTAGGCCGATCGTTAGACTCGGTTAGTCCAAGGCGTAGCACAGTAGCATTCAATAAGCTAAGACCCTATCTGGTTGACTAACCATCTCGTCTCTTTGCTGGCACACGTCCGTCCTCACCAACATCTTGATATCGAGAGCGGCACGACAACACACTGCACGTGTCACAACAATGTTGTGCCTCACTGTCTTTGCAGTATGGGTACGAACTGCCAAAATGGTTCGCGCCATTTTTCCCAACAGTTTGTAATGTATATGTTGCACGTGATGGCTCCGATGCTCGAAGTTTTTACCACGACCAAGGGTAATATTACCCTTGCCACGACTAACTTAAAATCTAACTTATCCTGAAGCTATAAGTAGGCATAAGACAGCAGAAATGCTCTTATTCCTAAACAGAAACTTGAAACTTTTTAACTAGGCTATGACTAACTAAAATTATTTTTCGGAAAGTATATTATTATATTTAAAAATACCGCACAAGCATTGAAGTATGCTATCTTTTGCTGGTATAAAGTAGTACAAAAAAGATTTTGCTATACAATGTAACAGTTTTAGCTTCACATTGTGTGTTAATATGTAGCCTGAGTGAAATGACAAACTTGAGTTTTCAATGAGCGTTTAATTAACACAAATGTTTTAACCAAATGAGGAATGTGAGAAGAAAAAATCTTACCCTTAGGATCCCTACGATCAAAATTTGTCCCTTTTTTTAAGGGCAGTTGGAATCCATGAAAAACTCAAGTTACATTTGTATGGAAATGTATCATAACGGATCAGATCAGTGTACCCTTCATCGGTATGGATCAAGTCGGTAAAAACTCATATCGGCCGATCCCTATAACTTCAAGTGTTTAATTTACACCAGGTTCTCAATGTTAGTGTTTCAGCGACCTCGAAAAACTTTATCAAGGTGTGTGTTGATGCTTCATTAGTTGGCACCTAGTCCATCATCATGCCATGCAAAGTTTTGTTACCTCACACTTTCATCCATTTTCGTGTGTGGCTGGGTTTGTCAAAAAAAAAAAAGGCAACACACAGTTGCTTAAGTTGCTAACTGAATTGTCTGAAAGTATGACTTTGAATTACAAAGACACTGGCAAAATCACACTTGGTACAACTGAAAAATTATAAATTTGTTCAACTTACACAGAGGGGGCAAAATCAGGCCAATCTGGATGATTATTTTCCACAAGGTAATTTTCAAGAAAGTCAACGACGCTATGACGAAGACTGGGTCGATCTTTTGTCCCTTTGAAGTTTAATACCATGTCTTTTGGCCGGGTGAAGGGCTTGAAGAACTGAAAGAAAAAAGAAAAAAGTATCCTAGTTAAAATCTTAAAACTACCAAACCTGACATCTGACATCTGCAAAAGAATCAATGCGAAACGTACCTTTATTGTAGGGTACATGTGGACGTCGTATTCTCTACAAATCGGAACATTTTCGTCTGCGGCACAGTCAATAGCAGCAACAGCAATAATTCTCTTCCAAGCTAGGAGCATTAAAGAGAAAACAAATGAACTACAGAACATACAATTCTGAAAAAAAAAAGATTACTATCACATCCAGGGGAACAAATTGAATCTGTTTTCCTATGTTAGGATTGTCTAATGGGCAGTATCGTTCATCCGACAATTAATTAAAACCACGCCAAAAGATAACATGCTACTCAAGTGCAAGAATAAAACTGCACAATAAGAAAAAATAGAAAGCAATGCAAATAAATGCTGCTGCAGGGAGGGGGAAGGGTAGAAACAATAAAATGTTCGATGAAATGGGACACCAAAGGAAGCCGTTGTATCCAAATACAGAAACAACTATTGTCTGTACGTGATCCAGCAAAGCCGAACATTTTAATACAATTCGCACTGGATTCGTCATTTATCTGAAAACTTGGTATTAGCCACAATAATTCAGTACTTGGCCGTCTACCTCAATTGTTCGATAACAAGTTGGTTTCATACTCGGTAAGTTGATTATTCGATTCGGTATTCGGCAAATTTTATACCATATTTAGTGCACCCATACCATACATCAGAAAGCCACAAATAAACGGTTCATATAAAGTTAATCATATTTGAAAAGTTTTATTGGTGGTCACTTATAAGACATAAATCCTACCCCCAGAGAGGTTTAAGTCAACAGGTTAAGCCATTCATAATTACCGACGAAATACCAAGTTCCCCACCCCACCTCCCAAAAAACAAAACTCTCAACTCAACTCTAATCTCTGACAAAAAAAAATTTGGTCTTCCATAAGTGGACCAGTATCGGATCGGCTCATCAAAAAATGGTATGCCTGCATACCTAACAAAAAGTACTAAAATGGGTATAAAGTTCTAATTAAATCAAAACCTATTTTGGTAGATTTAAACATAAACTTTACATTGTAGAGCTTTGATTACTACTCGGGGGTATGCATCCTTGATATGAGCAAAAAAATTGCATGTGGTTTCGTACTTTGAAATCCGTGATTTCAAACTCTGATTTCTGTGCTACGATGAAGTATGGATTGCTTGAATTATGGAAGTACGATTTCTATGCTGCGATGAATTATGGATTTCAAAGTACGACACCACACATTTTGATTATTACCAAAAATGGAATGAACTGATGACAACAAACACATTGTACACAAATAATGATTTACCTGGAACACTATGACCAGCCAGTCTGGTTTTGAGCTTGTTAATATGTCATTTGTTGTAAAAAAAAAAAAAACCCCTATCATTAGCAAGTAGGCCACATATGCAACCCATCAGGGCCTGTATCACAAAGCCAATGAGTCGCGTAATACTAATTATAGGTTAGGCTAGCTCTTTTCTGGGCATTCTTCCACATAAGCGCCTATCCGGATCTATTTTGCACAAATGAGGCTGGTATACTTCCGATGTATATCCTAGAGGGAGCTGGGCTAGAAAGTCCATTCGAGTACGCGCACGTCTTTCTGAGAATGAGCCAGCATAAACTTTCCTCTAGTCTAAAGAAATCCAACCAATGCATATTCTAACACTTAGTATACTTAACTGGCTTAATTTAAGCAATAAAAACACAGTTATTCATCTTACTGTGAAACACTACAACGATTGAAAAATCGGGGGGTGAACCAATCGACTGAATATAGCAGACAGCGGCAGTTTCGAATTCGAACAGTGTATTGGACTGAAAAACGAAATGTAAACAGAGTTCAAACTTAGCTTTAAGGTGCCTGATGACGACTACAGTTAGTAGTTGAAAATTTGCAGTTAGTGGACTATCTTCGTTGTGAAAGTGTGCGTTTTTGTGAGTCTCGTGTAACATTAATTTAAGGGAATGCAAGGCCCTTGGTAATTATATAGAACAGCGCCTTTTCAAGCTATCGACATAATTCAACTACCTGTCAATTCCTTTCAACGTTGCGGTTCAGAAAATCATAACGAAAACTTGCGCAAACGCTTTTTTCTTTTATAAATTAAGTTTTAAAACACGTTAAAATGCTATGGACAACCGTGGTTAGGCTGCCATAACGCGTGACTATGGGAGCGCAACATGAAAACCCGATTTCGACCAGAACATTAGTAAACGGAAATTATCTCGTTCATTTGTGTCGGCATGGCTGAAGCGGTGATTTGTGATGGATGCGAACTGTCGTTCTATTTCTGTATCAATATATCTTTACAGTGTGAAACATTGTCCACAGGGGCGCGCACTATTATATACATTGAGAATTTGTGTAATCAGAAATAGTATGACGCAAACATTTGTGAAACAACCAAGTGTCATAATTTGTTCCTCGTTTCACAAATGCTTGCGTCATACTATTTCTGATTAGACAAATTTTCGATGTATATAAAAGTGCGCTTCTGCGAACGGCATTTCATAGTGGAAAAAAAATTATCCCGGGAAGGATATAATATCCGTTTACTAATGTTCTGGCCGAAATCAGGTTTTCTTGTTTTCTTGTTCTCCTAACCACGGTTGTCAATAGCGTTTTAACGTGTTTTAAAACATATTTTATAAAAGAAAAAACCGTTTGCGCAAGTTTTCATTATTAAATAAACATGGTCGGCCTTTCGAGTTTTCATTATGATTTTCTGAACCGAAAGGAATCGAAATGTAGTTGAATTATGTCGATAGCTTGAAAAGGCGCTGTTCTATATAATTACCAGGCCCTTTACCCTGGTGATTCACTGCATTTGCTTAAATAACATCACGTTTTACGTAGTAATCAGATGTTACTAGAATGTGATGGGTTTTTGGCCGTAAAGAAGGCTTTAGCGGGAGCTGTACGTAAGCCCCCGCCCACGAGCCATGGCTCAGATTTTAACTGGAAGGGTGAAGCGCTTCACCGTGGAACGAGTTTCAGTTTTACGGCGCGGAATTGGTGAGATCTGCACGACGACGGATCGCTGCGATCCTTAGTACTCAAGTTTCAACTATA
Organism: Lithobius niger; assembly: GCA_023313725.1. NCBI lineage: Eukaryota > Metazoa > Arthropoda > Chilopoda > Lithobiomorpha > Lithobiidae > Lithobius > Lithobius niger. Next base: position 48,322 of record JAHWFP010252624.1, on the reverse strand, counting down.
GAAAACACCTCGCAGTCCAATTCCAAGAACCCATTTCTGTTACGGGCCACAGTGGCCTGATCGGAACAACAACGACACACGTCATCTATAGGCAAGGACAACTTGTTTAATGATTGATAACTAATTCCAAAGCTTCAATTACAACAACTAAACTTCCGACCTGCTATCAACGTTACGTGACCAACCAGGATTCAACTCGTCACGATCTACCAACATCAGTAAATAATAGGTACAATACACCGTTAAAATAACCTCAGTAAACAAATCTCACCCAATATATCTTTAGCAAACTCTTTCCATACGGGAGCGAAATTGACGCAATGTCCACACCATGTGTTATAAAACTCGACGATCCACGCATTTTTCGTGCCGTATATTGTCGTTTCAAAATTAGTAGAATTCAGTAAAACCATCGGGTCGTTGGCGTCATACAAGGGTTTGCCATCGGCTAATTTTCCAGTAGCAAATTCAGGAACAAAAATAAAAACAAAACACAACACACAGCACCAGCCGATCGCCATGCTTGACGCCGCTGTCTGCTATCTATCCAAGGTTGACAGTCTTCATTTGCGGTAATATCCTCGAAGCAGAAAAGAAGGAGAAATAAGGAGACGGAATTTTTACAAATGTAGGGCTATTCAAGGATTTCCATCTTTAGGCGCGTATTTTTAATTTTAAAGATTTATAAATTATTACAAACCAACAACATTATATTCTCGACAAAATGTTTTAATTATAATACATTAACCTGAACGCAGCATACTACCAAAATTGTGTTCTAAATTGATTGTTGAAAACTTTTGGTGTTTTACCTAACATGGCCCTGGTAGAATCAATGAAGCGAAACAAGACTTTGGAAGTTCTGGCGTTACTCGGGTCACCCTTTTAAGCTTGTTAAAAAACCGTGGGCACGCACCTTGTTGAGGGCTCAGACTTTCTCCCACAGTGTGATCAACAAGTGGAACTGCCTCCCAAATGAAATAGTGTGTGCTGCCAATATTGTTCAGTGGAAAGCCCGTTATGTCTCGCAACTCTAAGTGCTCCTGGCTTGCTGTTCTCGCATGTTAAGCTTTGCTTGTTGCGAGTATATATTTTATTTATTATTTATATTTAAGACGTCTGCACCGCCGCCGAACAAAAATCAAATACCACGGGCGCCGTAGCTGATACGGTTGCTTCCATGTCGTGCCGCCTCCGCCGATAATTCCACATGGGCTAGACCAGAGCATCCCCCAGTAAAGGCCAAAAAGCATACCTTCCACATTGCTACGCAAAAAGGCGACATAAATAGCGGCACAATATGTATGGTAAGTAGCAGCCCCCGCGTGGCAGAGTTTGTTAACCTTCCCCTGTTCCCACCGAAAACCCAACCCCATTCCAACCAGTTGAGTCTCAAGTCCTTCAGAAAGACCAGGAACAGCAGTGGAAACATAGGGTGTCCTTGTCTCAACCCCCAACTTACTTTCCACCCAGTCAGAACTGATCATCTCCCATGTGCACCACATAAAGCAAGAGCCATCTTACAGCCTCCTGATACGCCCAATAAACTCCCCCTCAACCCCCTTCATTCCGAATTCCTCCTAGAGCAAGTTTTAATTCATCCTGTCATACGCCTTCTCAATATCCAAAAACGCTATCCACGCCGTCCTCCCATCCTTCCTGGCCACTTCACTCAACTACTCAAGTATTCGCTACGTCCAACCTTCACTGCGACCAGGCCTGGCTAATGGGTTTGACCAGGATTGGCTGATAGATGTGACAAGGCGAGAGCAATGCCAAATTGCGAACCATCTCAGGGAGGTGGTTTGCTGGGGTGGAGTTTTGAGCATGCGCGACGTAATAGTTTTGAAGAAACAGATTCATCGCTGACGATGGTGACGTCAATCAAGCCACATCAACACGGATATTATCAGGGAATGAGCCAAACTGTCACCAACAGTGGTGCGTTTGGCTCGCTCTGTTTGGTCGTTTAGGAAGGTACCGTTAATGTGCTCTCGGTTCATGCCTCCACGCTGCCCAGAGCCCATAGCTCCGCTAGGCCGAGCTCCTTTCTCCCGCATCACAGTTTGTCTCCCCATACCAGAGCATGGTTCGATACGGGAGGTGGGAGGGTTCTCACAGGTAAGTATTTTAGGATAAGTAAAAATTATTTTTAGAGGTAAAAAGAACATTTTGCCGGCCCCCAGCCAAGCCGGCTAAAAATGGTTTCTTTGTGCCTAAAACATACTTAACCTGATAATTTAGCATTACATTCCTCGAATGTGATGTTCCCCTGGAGGTTTCTTGCGGTGCGCAGGCGCCTGCTTGCATATCCGTACTGCCCATGTGCGTGGCAGTACTCCCTTATAAAAGCGTGAGCGCGGACGCTTACGGCATTCATTTTTCTCTCAATGTGTCAGGCGGTGACTCGAGAGGGGAGGCAGGATGGGAGTAGGTTAAGTATGTTTTAGGCACAAAGAAACCATTTTTAGCTGGCCTGGCTGGAGGCCGGCAAAATGTTCTTTCTTTGTTGCCAAAACATCTTAACCTGATAATTTAGCATTATCAGTAGACCTCGTCAAAATTTGGTGGGGCACCGTCCTGACGAGCGCCCCGGGATGCAAGCAGGCGTGTTCCCCAAATAATTTTTTCCTGGAAGAGAAAAATTAGCACTTTATTCAGAACAGGTGAAAACAGGAACTTGGGCCTCTTTCGTAGGATTTGGTGGCCCTGAAAAGGGCCGTTGTTTGGGTCTTGCTTCCTTCTGGGTGGCTTGCTTCCTTCTGGTTGGCTTGCTTCCTTCTGGATGGCTTGCTTCCATTTGGGTGGCTTGCTTCCATTTGGGTGGCTTGCTTCCATTTGGGTGGCTTGCTTCCTTCTAAGTGGTTTGCTTTCATCTGGGTGGTTTGCTTCCTTCATGGATGGCTTGCTTCTGAGTTCTGAGTGCTTAATGGGGGGTTGACTACAGTTCTGGCTGCGACGATAGGTCCCAGCCGGTGTAGACCTGATTCTTCTCTTGACATGTCCCTGAGGTAGTGGGAGGTGAAGGTTGATTGATGGCGCCAAGACGCTGCTGCTAGGATTTCTTCTATTGGAATGGCGTTATGGTGGGCCCATGATGTAGAGATAGCTCTCACTTCGTGAGCCGTCACTCTCATGGTCTCTTTCGGAGTTTTGTCGTAGGCTGCTTCGATTGTTTTCTTAATCCATCTTGATACCATGGCAGCTGATGTTTCGCCCGTTTGAGGGTCAATTGGGAGAAAGAGTTGGTTTCTTCCTCGGCGGATGTCTTCGTGGCGAGTCAGAGCTAGGTAGAAGCGCAGGGCTCTGACTGGGCAAAAAAGGCGTTCAGGTTCGTTACCCACTAAGGTGAATAGAGCCGGGAAAGTGATTGGTTTCGGTGGTTCCGAGGGTTTTTGTGTTTTCGTTCTGAATGTTGATCTTGGGTATAGAGTAACAAAAGAAAAGTTGGGCCGAAGATGCAGTATGCTGGATCTGCTGATAGGACTTGGATTTCGGAACATCGGAGGCTGGCTGCAAGAGTGACGAGGAAGACTGTTTTGCGAGTCAAAAGGTGAAGGGATGTGTCCTGAAGGGGTTCATATGGTTCTTTCATTAGGGACTGGAGCACGAGTGAAAGGTCCCAGTCTGTTATTGACCTCCTGATGGTGGGTCTTTCATTTTCGTAAGAACGTAGGAGCGCCGAAATGCAGTAGTCTTCGAGTAGGTTCGTGCTGTTGGCGGCTTTGAAGACGGTGTTTAGGGCAGGTCGATATACCAGGATTGTGGAGGCTTTGAGTTTGTCGATGTTGAAAAGGTCTCTGAAGAAGTTTAGGAGGGTGGGAAGAGGTGGGTTGATAGGATTAACTTGTTTTGTGATACACCAACGAATCCATTTAGACCAGTGGCTGTCGTACATCCGGTTAGTGGAATCCCTGGTTGCCTTTGAGGCGATGCGTTCAGCCTTTTTGAGGAGTTTGATGATAGTAGCCACCCGTGTAGGTTGAGGTTTGGTATATTGGAGTGCAGCTTTGTTCCTTTCTGTTGGGACAGAAGATCTAGTTGAAGGGGTAGACTTCTGGGGGTGTCGACTAGTAGATCCAGAAGAAGCGGGAACCACGCTGCCGATGGCCAGAGGGGGGCTATGAGTAGGAACAAGCTCTGGCTTTCTTGGATCTTTAGAAGCACTTGTGGAAGTAGCTTAAAGGGGGGGGGAAGAGGTAGGCGAACCGGTTTTGCCATGGAAACGTCAAGGAGTCTACTGCTACTGCTGATTCGTCCGGGATCGGGCTGATGTAGAGGAGAAGTCTGGCATTGTGCCTTGTGGCGAACACGTCTATCATTGGAGTGCCCCAAATGGTGAAGAGAGATTCGCAAATGGATTTCTTGAGGCACCACTCGCCCGTCGGCGGTTTCTGGCGTGACAGAGAGTCGGCAATCACATTCCTGTTGCCTGGGATGTGGAGAGGGACGAGAGTGATGCTGTGCGGGATGCAGAGGTTGAAGATTTCCGACGTTAGCCTGTGAAGAGATCTGGATTTCGTTCCTCCTTCTTTCCTTATGTAGGCTAGGGCAGTTGTGTTGTCGGACTGGACTTGTATTGTCTTGTTTCACAATTTCTGAAGGAAAAAGCGCAGGGCGAGAAGAATTGCTCGGAGCTCGAGTGAGTTGATGTGCTCCCTGCAGGTTGGGGGCCAAAGACCCGAGGTTTCTTGAGTACCGAGGTGGGCATCCCAGCCGGTTGTCGAGGTGTTCGTAAAGATGAGCAGATCGGGATGTGGTTCGTGAAGAGGTGGTGTCTTCGTGAGGTTGATGATGTCTGACCACCAAAGGAGGGAGTCCAGAGGAAAGTCGGGAGTGAAAGGTATTTGTTCGTCCGGCTGGTCCTGATTGATTGCAGGGTTGTCTATGTGGTGGTGGTGAAGCGGTCTTACCATCCATCGGCCATAGGGGACAAGGTTCGCCATTGCGTCCATCTTCCCGATGAGGGAGTTTAGTTGCCGGGGGAAAAAGCTTGTTTTTGACCGGAAAAGGCGGGCGTGGAGAAGAAGGTCTTCTATCCGTTCCGGGGACGGGGCAATCCTTGCTATGCGGAGGTCGAAAGAGGCTCCGAGAAAGGTGAAGACTTGTGCTGGTATTAGGCGAGATTTTGAGTAGTTTATTCCGAAGCCCAGTCGGTTTAAGAGGGAAATGGTCATGTCCTTGTTTCGTTCCAGTATGAGAGGGTCTGGATTGTTGAGGGCCCAGTCGTCTTGGTCCAAATAGGCGTTGGCCTGAATTTTGTTTTGGTGTAGGCTTGCTAGGATTGGTTTGAGAACCGTTGTGAAAATTCTGGGGGCTGCGTTCAGGCCGAAGACAGCGAAATTCGTAAACCTTTTGGTTAAAGATAAACCGAAAAAGGTGCGTGATAGCCGGGTGGAGTGGGACATGAGGTCAGCATCTTCCAGGTCGATCGAGACTGTCCAGTCGTTTTCTTTGAAAGAAAGACGAATTGATTCGAGAGTTTCCATCTTGAAGTGGTTGTATAGTATGTATTTGTTGAGAGGTTTCATGTTGAAAATTAGGCGGGAGCCTCCTGACTTCTTTGGTCGGATGAAAATGGAACTGTAAAAGCCCGGGCCTGGCTTGCTGCATACCCGTATTGCATCTTTCCGAAGGAGTTTCGAAATTTCGAAAGAAAGTAGTGGGGTTACTGGTGAAGAGAAATCCCACGGTGGAGTCGGCAGGAGCGGGGGTTTGAAATAAATTCCGGATGAAAGTCGTGTTTGATAATGAAAAGAACTTCTGTGTTCGATGTTAGTTGTAGCCACGTTGGGAGGAATCGGCGTAGTTTTGCGCCGACTGGAAAGCAGGACGGGTGAAAGACGTCATTGTTGCTTTTTCCGAAAGACGCTTCTGCCCCCTGGCGACAAGTGGCGGCTTCGTCGGTCTGGAGTAGCGACTCGCTTCTGGTTGCGCTGGCCGGGGCGAGAGCGAGGCTGGTCCGCCCGAAATGGCTGCGGGTTTCTCGGATAAAAGTCGTTGGAGCAAGGCGATGGAGCGGGAGTCGTGGACCTGTTCCAATTATCTGCAGGGAGACGAGGAATAGGCTGTTTATTCTTCAAAGCTGGGCGAAAGTTGGAAGAGATCTGTTTTAGCGGTTTCGGTTTCCTAGAAATGTCTAAGTGAGGGGCGAGAGTAGGGATTAAACCACGGAAGAGCGTGTCCGACTCGTGGATGGGCTGATTCCGGAGACGGTGCATCGTGGAGACGTTCAAGTTGGCAGCGGATGAAAGAGCAATATCCCGGAGGAGTAAGGTGTTGTTAAAGAGGGCTCTAGTGGCCCAGTTGATGGAAAGATACGTGGCGAAGCTTGCCTTCTGAAAGAGCTGCGTGGTTAGGGATGAAAGATTGCGAAGTTCTTCGGGACTTGCATCCGGGAATAATTTCTCGCACAAGGCGTTTACCGCAGTATTGAGAACGTCGGCTTGCGACGCGGCACGGAGACTTAGCCGTAAGCACTTGTCGTTTTCGTAAAGGACGAAAGTTGGGATTGCAGCTTTCTTGGGGATTGATAGAGCGGTGCCGAAGTCCATCTTAATTTTGCCGCCTAAGAATTCACACTCGGGGTAGGTTGCGAAGTTATTTGGGTTAGTGGCGCCATCGCCTAACGGGCGGAAAAAACTGCTTTTATGTCCGAGTCGAGGTGGCGGTGGTTCTATGTCGAGAACGAGGGGGTCGCCTTTGCCGAACAGAGAGCCTTCATTGCGGAGGAGGCATGTTAGTAGCGTGGTGGATTGTCCGAGAAGGTTGCGTGGTTTTGAGTCTTTGTCCCTAAGGGTGAAGCCGAAGCCAGTTTTAAGTCCTCGGTTAATCACGGGAGCGTCGGATGACTGTGACGGTTTGAAAAGAAAACAGTCGGGAACAGTTTCTTCGACCTTCTTTAAAAGTGAAGCCAGGGAGAAAGTCAGGTCGTCGGCGGCATCGTCCGGGAAGTGGATCCTCTTGCCGGACGGGATTGGGTTGGTCGGCGGCAGAGCATCAGCGTTAGCCGAGGAGGCGGCAGAAGGCGAAGTTTGCGGGCGAGAGGGAGAAGGCAGCTTTCATTTCTTGGGAGCGCCCGCGGGAGTCGTGACTCGAGACAGAGGTTATCCAGGCTTGCGTATGAGCGTGCGAGCGGAGGACGTGCAAGAGGTAGGCGGCATGGGATTGTCTTGCATTACACGTACCGTCTCCTTGATGATGTTCTGCACTTCGTAACGGGAGATAATTCTGCCTATTCGGGATGAGTTGGATGATAAATCCAAGGGAGAATTACGGGCCGGCGAGCGGGAAGCAGCTGTCGCAAGTCGAAGGGATTTTTTGGCTTCCCGATAGATGTCTTTTGCCCATTGAAAGTCCTCTTGTAGGGCCGTAAGGACCAACGGTTCGGCTGGTGGGGTGCGCTGGCCGGCCTGCAAGGGAGTCCGTAAACACGTTGACGCTTGAAAGTGGTGCTTCAGCAGGGATCGGGCCAACGGAGGCGAGGTCGAGGGCGGAGATCCAGCGGTCGCCGAGGGTGAAAGCAGTAGCTTGCGGACGAGAGAGAGCATGAGAGGGAGAGGCGAGCGAAGTGGGAGCTTCGGAAGCGGCGGCCATCGTTCGGTAAAATCCAATTTTCCGGGCGAAAGCAGGGGAACTGCGGCGCGAGGTGGCGTGGAGACACCTATGGAGGAAAAATGAATGCCGTAAGCGTCCGCGCTCTCGCTTTTATAAGGGAGTACTGCCACGCACATGCGCAGTAGGAATATGCAAGCAGGCACCTGCACACCTCAAGAAACCTCCAGGGGAACATCACATTCGAAGAATGTAATGCTAAATTATCAGGTTAAGATGTTTTGGCAACAAAGAACCCCCTTTTTACTCCTCTCCTAAAATACTTACCTGTATTTTCTGCTGAATTTGTCACCCTGTCAAGGGGGCGTCGAACCCGCGTCTTGCATGAACCTAAATCACTCGAACACCCTTCACGGGCGCCCAGAAAACATGAGCACTAATCTTACCTCTACTTTCTAATTACCCGTCCCGCAGCGACAAACGGTTGACTCTCGCTAGCCTGTCCTGTCGTCCTTACTTCTCCCATATAATGTAAAATGAAGGTCGTCTTGCTTTTCCACCTGCCAGCCTCCATCACTTCTTCTAATGTGGTGCCCAATGAGTATGCCCAAGAAGTCACCTTTGCCCACAACTCGTAGGCATTCACACCCTCTCCCACCTTGCGTTCATCCTCTCCAGCGTATGCCTCCGTGATGGCTTTGCAGATCCACCTGCCAATCATGCCTTGGGATACTGCCTCATCCGTAGGTGAACCATCGTCCGCTAGTTTCACAAACAAGGGTCTGTGTCCTTGGTTCTTTCCCTCCACGCAGTAATTGCCCTCCACTACGTCCTTAGACGCCACCAGGTAGTGTTTGAGTGCCCGCACGGGGCACTGCATTCTATCCCCACACTCTTTCCCCAACACATTGGTCAACGCTTCAACCACCAGTGGCTTAGGTTTCTCATCTGGTTTGAGGGTTTTCGCTCTGAAGCCAGGTGGATGTATTCATCTTGCCTAGCCGCTGTTGCCAATGCCAATAAAAACACAGTCTTTATGGTCACTCTTTCAAAGGATGCCTTAGAAAGGGGTTCGAATAATGGTCCCGAGGGGAAACAATACCTTCGGGAGGTCCCACTGTTGGCAAAGTCGTCTCACTCGTGGACGACGTACTGCAAACGACTGCACTAACTTGGAAATCACGTTATTTGTAACGATCTCGTTTCCCAATCAGTGATAGCACAGAGTTTATCGCAGCACGATACCCTTTGCGGGTGGAAGGTGAAAGTCCCTTAATGAACCTATCCTCCAGGAAGCTACACACATTTTGTGCCGAGGGGTCACATGGTTCCACTCCATTGATGAGGCACCATTCAGCCCACCCTTTCCACTTCCCTTCATAAACTACAACAGACGAATCCCGAATGCACTGTAACACTGAAGCAGCCACTTCCTTGGAATAGCCTTTCCTCCTGAGCTCGATTTTTAAAGTAGCCACCCGTGAAGATGGAGTATCTCTGGTTTCGGGTGTGTCACCAACCCTCTCCTCTGGGGTGAGTAGGGTTATCTACCTCGGGAGTTCTACCAGAGCTTCCTTGGCTGCTTCCTGCAGGTCCACGAACCAAGCTGCCACAGGCAACCACGGAGCCACCAGGATGAACTTGCCTGGAGATCTCCTTATTTTTTTCAGTACTTCCTGTAGCAACCGGAAGTGGGGGGGGGGGACGGGAAGCACTCAGGCTCGTCCAGTCCGAGCTTAACGCGTCCATCCCTAGCGCTCCCTCGTCCGGGAAGGGATAGAAGTACAGGGAAGCTGGGTGTTTTTCCTTGTCGCAAACAGATCTACTAGAGGGGTACCCCACTTCTGATGTAGGAGCTGGCAAGCTTCTGGGTGAAGTCGCCACTCCGTTGTTGGGGGTAATCCTCCCCTGGACAACTCGTTGCCAAGAACGTTGAGTTTTTCCGATATGTGGCGCGGGACAAAAGTTGCGTTCAACCGCAGACAAAATCCGAATATGTGGCCTACTTCCTCGTACAATGAGGAGCGTACCCCTCTCCCTTTCTTCACGGACGCTACCACCACCATGTTGTCGCACAACACCTTCACAACACAATTTGCCACTTTTTCCTGCTAGTGAAGTAGTGCACGATAAATGGCCCGAGCTCTAGCACATTTATGTGAAGCTCTGCCTCCTGTGGATCCCATACACCCACCAACTGTTCTGTCCCTAATGTCGCACCCCACCCAGAAAGGGACGCATCCGACATCAACAGCCAGTCCGTCACAGGTGTGTCGACGGGCACCCCTTGCACAAGATGGTCCCTTACCGTCCACCAAGTGGTCTCTGCTACTGGAAGTTGGGCCAACGAGAGTACGTCCTCCCAAGACTTCCTTGGTTTCCATTCCCTCTTCCGAAACCAGTCTAGGGGGCGGATCCTCCACGCCCCATTGGGACTAGTGTTGCACATGAGTCAAGGATGCTGATGATCACTGACAGTTTCCGAGCCGTCGTCGAACGATCTGACAGGAGTCTGTGTGTGGCCTCCAAAATGTTGTCCCCCCTTGCATCTGCAGGCCGGACTACAAAAGTCTCCAAATTGAAATTGGCAACGAGGAACTCGAAACGTCTCGTGGGTGTCAGTTGTAATTTCACCCAATTGCTCCCTAACCCCAGGTCATGTAGTAGCTCGAGGCACCTGTAAATGTTGTTCGTGAGATGGGCACAGCGTTGGTCTACAAACAGCCAGTCGTCCGGGTAGCCAAACGCTCGGATACCCCATTGGTGCAAGATGCCTAACACCAGCCTCGTCACCATGGTGAAGATCCTTGGAGCCGTGCATAGGCCAAAGGGGAGTACCTTGAATTGATAATACACCCCCTGGCATGTCAGTCGGAAGTAGTGCCTCACTGACTGGTGTAATGGGATGTGGATGTAGGCGTCCTCCAAGTCTACTGCTGCTGCAGTCTCCAATCCTCAGCGACTCCCTGATCGAAGCCAGTGTCTCCATCTTGAAATGTTCGTTCAATATAAATTTATTCAGATGGGTGAGGTTGAAGATTAATCTGTTCCCCCGTTCTTCTTGTTGATGACCCTCGCCAGGCTGAAGAAACCCCGGGTTCCTTCCTGGCACACCTCCAACGCTTCCTTTTCCAGAATGATTTCACCTCCTTCAGTACCTTCCTAAAGCGCCAAACAGAACGAACAAAATGCATCACTGTTGGTGACAGTTCAGCTCATTCCCTACTATAGCCATGTTGATGTGGCTTGCTTACGCCAACGTTCGTCAGCGATGAATGTGTTTCCGGTACCTCACGCGAGTTCAAAAGCTCCAACACTGGCAAACACCCGCAACCACCTCCCCGAGATGGTTTGCAATTTGGCATTGCTCGCGCCTGGTTACATCCATTAGCCTAACCTGGTCACGCGTCTGGTCACGTTAAAGGTATGACGTAACGAGTGCTCTGTTGAGCTTGTTGATTTTGCCGAGCTGTGATTGCAGTTTCGGAAGGTACTAAACGGCTGACGCAACGTTACTGCACACGCTCTACGTCAAGTTTGGAGCCAAACTGTCTCTAACAGTGGTGCGTTTTGTTCGATCTGTTCAGTCGTGTAGGAAGGTACTGTATGATGAACTCGAGCGATTCGCTCCTGGCCTTTAACCATGATGGAGGTTCATTCGAAAGGGGCGGTGGCAGCACAAACGATGGGATACAACCATGTCTTACGATGTTTAGGACGAAACTGTCCTCCGTGATCCTTCTCCACTTCCTCCAGTGTCGCAGCACTCTCCTACCCACCTGGCCATGAAAGGGGAGGGGGGAGTATTGTGTTCCCCAGTCATTTCCTTGTGGTGGGTGGCCTCCTGCTTCCTCTAATCCTAGGGAAGGAGTGACGTCCTCCTTGACCTCTGCTCATGTTCGCTGGCGGTCTGGTGGCCTTCGCTTGTCGGCCTTGTCCTCCGTTGGCACCTCCCTGTCCTGACAACGTGCCGATGCCCCCTCAAAATGGCCGCTGTTCCACCAAGCCCCTGTGGACGTTGAACTCACGCATCCAGGGAGTCCCTTGAGATTGCGGCTTGATCTTGTCCATCACTTCTGGGGCGATCGTCTATAATTGGCCATTGTAAATATGACTAGATTTGTTTATCAGCAATATCCTTAATTTTTTCAACGTGTCTTTGCACATCCCAATATTCGCTCCATTCAGGTACGCGTCGCACCAATGCAGGACAGAATTAAACAATGATCTCTTATCCGAATTGATGGCATCTGAGTGAAATTCGGATGCCTTTCGCATGAGCTTCACTGTGTCCTCAACCTCCTTAATGTCTCTGACATCAGGTGGGGCCTCAAGGAATGACCTTATAATGGTCGCGTCCTTTCTTGAGTCCTCCCATGATGCAACGCAAATTATCGGGTGAGCTGTATTGGCAGCAAGGCGCACTGACAGAGCTGCAGAATAAAGTGGCGGCCACTCCACCACGTTCTAAACTTTGTAAAGGAAAAGCTATCAACAGTCAAACCAGGGAAGTAATCCTAATCATTGCGCGTCGATATCAGCAAGATGTATTCACCAACAGTACCTTGAAAAGTAAGGATTCATTAAAGCCTACTGTAGAATACACTGGAGTAAGTTATTCTACCGTAAATAGAATGTGAGAACAAATTTGGTTTTTGAAGATTCTCCCTGAGCTTGACTGTTGATCCAAACTAAGTCTTTTGTAGAAGCACAATTAATTTTTCAGACCGACCAAATAGTGATAAGAGCCAGACGTGCTGTTTTATCTCGTAGTACTGAATAAACGTTCGTTTCCCACTTATTTTTTCTAAAAAGGACATTTTGTCACCCCCCCCCTGCTAAAAATGGTTTCTTTTTGCCTAAAACATACTTAATCTGGTAATTTAGCATTACATTCCTCGAATGTGATGTTCCCATTGTTGCCTCAACTATGCTGTCATTGCCTTGAGATTTCAGTGAACGTCAGCCGCCTCAGCCACCCGATCGCGCATGTGCGATCCTCCCTATAAGAATGGAAACACCAGTGGGTTTGCCATCTCATTGTCCCAAGTTGAGTCAAAAGGTGACACCTGAGGGAAGGCAGGGTGGGCCTGAAGGTATGGTACTTTTCAGCAAAAGAAACCATTTTTAGCCGGCCTGGCTGGGGGCCGGCAAAATGTTCTTCCTTTCTGCTGCCAAGTACAATACCTGTCAATTTTAGCATTGACAGCTTGACCTCGTCAACATTGGTGGCGGGCACCTTTTGGCTGAGTACCCTGGGGTGCTGAGGCTGGCGTTGTGGTATTGCATTGGTTTGGCTTTTGGCGGAGGAGCGGCCCAGGGAAGCCAACAAGCAGAACCCTTTCTTCCCTGGAGATTAAAAAGTGGGAGTACTTCAAGTTTCTATCCTTTTCCCTTTTTTTTTTGGAAGAGGGTTTGGAGGAAATCCTATTTGAATGTGTAAGGTTTGATAAAAGCATAAAAGGAGGGGTTACCTTTTCCAATCGTGGAGGGTGTGAACCAGACGTCAACATCCCAGGGAGGAGCTTGAGAGTTCAGAGTTGGCGAACCTGATCTTGAAAAGGCGAAGCCCAATTTCATGAATTCAGGCAGGGAGTTGGACTTCTGGTCAAACAGGTTTGAAGGTTGGAGCCGACGAGACTCGAGTCGTGATGAGACTAAAAAGATGGTGGCGATTCAATGAGACAGGGTTGATGATACCAGTTCGTAGTTTGAGGTAGCTCATTCCTGGACAGGAGATGGGTTGGGAAAGATCACTTCCTTACGGTTATCTTTTTTTTTTTATTTGGGTTACCAAGAGTCGCTTGAATTTAGGAAGAACTTAGTGTCTTGAAAAGAAGTGTCAAGGTCGAAATTCAGGTTTTCGTTAATGAATTTTGAGGAGAGGCCTTGGAAGGGATGAAAGGGAGAACCGATAAAAGTTTTGATGAAGCAGATTAGTGTTCCAAGGCCGAGACGGGAGTCCGGAGTTAGGAGGAGGCGTTCCGAACTCCGAAGTGGCACCCTTTAGCCTTATGGCGGCAAAGGTCGCAGGGGAGTTCGGTTGTTTTGTGACTGGATAGTTGTGTCATGAGAGGGTGCATGGGAGTGAAGGAGTCGAGTTGTCAAACTGCCATAGGGAATAGGAATGTACATGGAGATCGGAGGTGTTAGAGGTGACTGTGTCCCATGTCTCCGTGATGTTACAGTGGAGAGAGAGAGATCAGTTGTGTCGAAGAAGGTATTCATAGAAGACGAAGGGTCTTTGAGTGGGCTGTTTGCGGGAGTAGCAATGACTGGACTTGATGGAAACGATGGTGGTGGAATCCTTGGAACTGAAGGGCCAATGTCGAGTAGAGGGTTACGGAGTCGATTCGGGCGTTTGTACGCTGGGCGGACAGGCTTTGGGAAGGAAGACTTGGTTAAAATCCACGGGGCCAGGTGAAGGGGCTCACAACAACCCGAGTGGGGGGGGGGGGATATTGGACGAGAAGCCAGTTGATCATCTAGGAGTTGACGAGCAGAGAGATTTAAGAGGTTGAGGTTTTCCCCCCGGAGAGATGAAACCAGCTGTTGAAAAGAAGACACTTGGGATGTAAGGGAATCGACATGATCTTACGTGGCGTCTAAGAGGCTTTACCTGTCGTAATTTGCCACAAATTGCTGCTTAGCACGTAGGTTAAGGTGTAGTTTGTGTTTGATTGTGGTGAAGAGTTTCACATGATCGATCTTCGGGGGAACATGAGAATCACATCCAAAAAGCGGTTGAGAGTTGGATTGAGTGGTGGTAGGAACGGTGAGAGTGTTCGAGTTAACTGGATCCGGTGGGGAGGGGCAGACGGGGCGGTCTGCGTCCGAGCCTTTGGTTGGAGAGCAGGGTGTTGCCGGGATGTCATCAACTGTGGAAAATTGAACTACCGGCGGGGATTCGTAGTCCCCACCTAATGGTGAGGACGGACTGTCAAAATCAGGTGACGGGATGATCGTGGGAGTTGCCTGCTTCACTGGAGAGTCTTCTTGGGAGGAATTATCGTCTGAGGCCTCGGAAGGCACCGCAGAGGAGTGGTCCACTGGTTCGAGCGAAGGTGTGGAAAGTGTCTGACAGAGCGCGAGACTGCGTGCCACTGCAACCGAAGACGGGGAGGCCACGACACCGCAGTTTGGAGGAGGCGAGCGAACTCACCGTAGGAAGACTGACGAGCCGGGGAAGGAGGGCAAGGAACGACCGACCGGATGGAGATTGCAACGACAAGTAGAACGAGGCATCAGACCACCATCGGAAGCGACAGGGAACGTGCAGATAACCGAGTGATGATCACGGCGAATAGTGGAGAAGCCGGCGGTGGGCACAAACGGGAGGAAGGGCGTCGTGGAGACAAACTTAAGAAAACGGCGGTGGTCCTTTCCCGGTAGGGACGGAAGGAGCCGTGGAGGCGTCACCTTGCGGACGGCACCATGGTGAAGCCAGCTGTAGGGAGCGGACTAACAAGGGCGAGAAGAAGGCAGAAGCCGGACTGAAGGTGATAGGCTGGTTCCATTGTGGGGCAACCCGGGAAGTCAACGGGAGGGTGCCACGACATCTTTTAATCCAGGCGTAGTTCAAGACCTCTGCGGAATGAAAAACTACGAGGCTGGGCCCCGAAGGGGGGCCAGGGGGGGGGGGGGCGAAGCGAAGCTACGACTATTCAAGTGTGGGGCGACCTGGAATCCACGGGAGAGAGTCACGACATCTTCAATCCAGCCGTTGAACAGGACACCAGCGGAACGAAGGAAACCAGGAGGCTTGGCCAAAGGAGGAGAGCGGGAGGGCGAAGCCGAACGGTTTAGGTGTGGGGGCGATCCCGGGAAACAACGGGAGGGAGCCACGTCGTCTTCAATCCGGTCGTGAAACAGGACCGCAGTGGACCGAAGGAGGCCAAAAGGCTTCGTCCAAGGAGGTGAGACGCCAAGCCGGTTCAGGTGTGGAGCGGTCCAGGGAGTCAACGGGAGGGAGCCACGACGTCTTCATTCCAGCCGTAATTCAGGACATCAACGGACCGAAGGCAGCCAAAAGGCTTCGTCCAGGGAGGGACGACGCCAGGGCGGTTGTGTGGAGTGATCCCGGGAGACAACGGGAGGAAGCCACAACGTCTTCATTCCAGCGTAGTGCAGGGCAATTGTGGAACGAAGGAAACGAAGAGGCTAGGCCCAAGAGGGGCGAAGCCAAGACAGTTCCTGTGTGGGGCGATCCCGGGAAGTAATGGAAGGGAGCCACGATGACTTCATTCTCTGCGGACGACACTGGAAGGCGAAAGTGGGTGGTGTCGTGAGAGCCAGCTAGATGAGGTGAGGGACCGAGGCGGGTCAAGTGTGGGTCAATACCGGGAGACAACGGGAGGGAGCCACGACGACTTCAGTCTGGGCCGAAGGTCCAGGGCCTGACGGGACGAAGGACGACGAAGCACCAGGGAGGACAGCAGCCACGTCAGCGGCTTGAGACAAAGAGATAGCAAACCCATTGTTTATTCCATTCTGATACGGAGGATCGCGCATGCGCGATCGGGTGGCTGAAGTGGCCGACGTTCACTGAAATCTCAAGGCAATGACAGCATACTTGAAGCAACAATGGGAACATCACATTCAAGGAATGTAATGCAAAATTACCAGGTTAAGTTGTTTTGGCAATAAAGAAAGTAATATATACAAATTCCAGTCATCACATGATTGCAGCATTGCACGTGTATGCTGTAACAGGATCGATCGTACACCTTGTCGGTGGCGCTTGCTAGCCTCCCGACAGCAACAACTTCGACGACTGCGTCAGCTTCCCTTCCGTGATCCATCCCACCGACACGTTTGTGCAGAGGGGTTGGGTGTCAACAGCGACTGGGCTGCCGCCAATAGAGGGCGAGCCGAGCAAGCCGCACCAATCGTTTTTCCCACCACATCACTAACACAATGCCGTTTCGGCAACATCATTATTACTTACCGACTTACGTTTAAATTTGTCACATAAATGAGGTGGTGACGACTGCGGGGTATGGCTAGTGTTGTCGTTACCCGCCTCAATCTGAGCCCTTTGTTCAACGCTTACCGGTCCAGTCGGGTAGGCACCGTGAGCTGTTTTAATTTCTCTTCAAAATCCTCAAAATAACGTTCAGCCGTCGAACGTACTTTCTTAGTGATAATTATCTACTGTTGTTTAGCACATTCCGCCTGAATTTTCGCATTTTCTTCCTGAATTTTTTCCACATTCGACAGCCACAGAGTTCACAATCAATTCCGTCACGTCAATTTCCTCGACCAAAGGCGGGAGGTCGAGATCCTGGCCGTCAAAATCGGTATGTCCGGTAGTTCCCGGAAGTATCGTTGAGTTTCTTTTTTTTTTGTCTCTTGCGATCCGCCGATCGTTGCCACGTTGTTGCAACGTCCTCCACGCAGTCGGGATTCATCAACGCACAAACACCGCATCGAAATGCCACAGAGTCACAAATCCTGCATGATCTGCATAAAGTATGTGGATCGACCTATGCCCTCACTTCTTACCACCCTTCCCTGGGCAAGATCCAAGTTTCTTAACGCCTGAATTCAAAAAATGTCCGGAACGGAAAACATGCAACCACTCTGTATCGCGTCCCAAACAAACTGTAATGCGGGAGAAAGGAGCTCGGCCTAGCAGGGCAATGGGCTCTGGGAAGCGCGGAGGCATAAACCTAGAGCACAGTAACAGTACCTTCCTAAACGACCGAACAGAACGCACCACTGTTAGAGACAGCTTGGCTCCAAACTTGACGGCGCGCGTGAGCAGTGATGTTGCATCAGCCGTTCAGTATATTCTATACATTCAGTGCCTTCGAAGTACGTTCAGTACCAGCAATAACAACTCAGCACAATCAACAAGCTCAACAGAGCAATCGTTAAGTCATACCTTTAACGTGACCAGACGCGGCTAACTGATTGGACTAGGCTATGCTCATGGATGTAACCAGGCGCGAGCAATGCCAAATTGCAAACCATCTCGGGGAGGTGGTTTGGAGTGGTTGCCAGTGGTGGAGCTTTTGAGCATGCGTGAGGAACCGGAAACATATTCATCGCTGACGATGTTTGACGTAAGCAAGCCACATCAACACGGCTATAGTAGAGAATGAGCTGAGCTGTCACCAACAGTGGTGCATTTGGTTCGTTCTATTCGGTGCTTTAGGAAAGTACTGTTAGTTTAATGGTTTGGGATGGAAAGCATTTCCAAACATGGAAAGCAGAAAATACAGGTAAGTATTTTATAAGAGGAGTAAAAACAAGTCGTCTGGCCTCACGAGGATTGGTTTCCGTCAGAAGTTTTACGCAAAGGGCATCATGCATCAGTGTTCAAGACGTCAGCTTGTGAACCCGCCCACAAACTTAACCACATAATCTTGTTGTCTTTTAGGAGCGACTATTGACTTCTACCCTCTTGGGAATTTGAAGACTGATGCCAAAATCTAGCTTGGATTTGTAATGATGCCATCACACATTATAACGCGGCCCATCGTTTCTGTTACCAAAGCAGTGCATGCGCGCCCCCACCCAGGCAGTCGAGGCAGAGCACGAGAGAAGCAGCCAGCACGGGAGGACACGGCCAAGGCTCACCTGCAATTAACATTCATAACCAATCACTCAATCGAAATCAATTCAATGCTGGCAGAAGTCCAAGTGACTTCCTGTCAAGTTCTGGCACCCGAACCCAATGAAAAACCCTGGACGAAAGGGGAAAGAAAAAGCAAAACTTTTAAACTGAACACGAAAAATTCCGTTGACCAGCGCATCATCCCGATGCATGACTATGAGGCGACCATCGGAATAAAAGTGCCACACACAACCAACGAAAAGGCAGTGTGACTCTTACGTACAAACATAGAAATGTTGTGCCACAAAAAACGTTCAACCAATTTTGAAATAGCGACAAGACCTATTCCCAATCAAGAAATTAGAAAGCCACGACCATTAAGTCTGTCGACAGGCCTAACAAAGACATCCGGGAGATGCCATTAGGCCACTTTTTTTTCAACAATCGGCAATCATGAGAAATCCTTACGAACTGATCCAATTATACAAACCGAATGACTGGAACACAAACCGAGTAGGTCTATGCCTCACCTCAAAGTGGTGGACGAACTAACAGATAACATTTCGAAGCTAGTTTGGGACTTAAGATACGCAATTCGCACAGGACACACGCCGATCGTATAAGTTCATAAAATAAAATTTCAAGTCACTCACGTACCTACGCGTCGGCAGGCAGAGGCAGAGACAGAGACGACATAAAATGGCGGCACGAATCATTCAGGTCTCTCAGCAATGAACAAGTTCATGCAGCAAAACTCACTTCCTGCGAATCGAGAAGGCTATCCGGCGCAAACCCACCCGGACAGATTCTGCAGTCAAAAACGCTGATTGCGAATGTGTCTCGAAATATTTCGGGTTTGCAGAACCTTCACCATACGGCTTGAAAACCCCAGATTCTCTTCCATGGCGAGGTCCTCATCAAGCTAGAGTGGTTACCCTTCACTCTCAGCAGACCACCATTGTGCAGCAAAGTAGTAAGCAGGGTTGTCGACTGACCTAGGACAGAACATTTCCTCGGAATCCAGTCCCCAAGAAAGAAGTCGAAACCAGTAATTAACTTCCCGTTCTTGGAGGGAAGGTCTACAGTCGACGCTTATTATAAAGAAAGCAATCGGGGACTGTGTCCACAAGGGAAGTCAACAATTCAAGCAAGGGAAGGCCCGATGCTCTCAAGAGGAGAAACTATCAGTACCTTCCTAAACGACCAAACAGAGTGCACCACTGCTAGAGACAGTTTGGCTCCAAACTTGACGTCGCGCGTGCGCAAGTGATGTTGTGCCAGCCGTTCAGTACATTCCTAAACTACAACACAGCTCAACAAGCTCAGCAGAGTATTTGACATGTCATACCTTTACCGCGACCAGACCTGGCTAATGGATTTGACCAGGATTGGCTAATAGATGTGACCAGGCAAGAGCAATGCCAAATTGCGAACCACCTCAGGGAGGTGGTTTGCTTGGGTGGAGGTTTGAGCATGCACGAGGTATCAGTTTTGCCGGAAACAGATTCATCGCTGACGATGGAGACGTGGCTAAAGTAATGGGAGGGAAAAGTTATAGAAAGGTTTTTTAATGAATGCTTTGCCATGCTTAAAAAAAAATTAAAAATCGTCGCTTCAAAGAGAAATTCCAACACCGGAAAAATTAACCCTGCAGAAAAATGTTTAGGTAACAAAACTGCGTCGCAGAAAGCTGTGGAACATTACAACACTGGGTTGAGGTTTAACTTTTAATAAACACTCTACGAATACGTAACTATTGTGTAATACTGTCATGTCTACAGATTTCAATTTATAGTATACCAAACTATACAAAAAGACATTTTAAGTGTCAACACATATTTACAGCTCTACAATAAAGAATCTGAACAACGTTCAGCTTCTAATCCGTATCAACCATCAGCAAGCAGCATCCGTTGGATAAAATCAGTTGCACAGAAAAAAACATAAGCAACTTCTGGAACCAAGCTGAATAAGTCATTAAAAAGTAACTCCCTATACTGTCAGCCAAGTTAAAAAAAATAGAAATGCTTGCAGAAATCTGTAAAAAAAAAAAAAAAACCTCAGACAAACCAAGATTGTGTATATAGTTTTATTGACGATGTATGGACATACATGCAAACTAATACAACACAATTGGTGACCAAAGGAACAAAAAAAATATGTACGAAATTGCA
Source organism: Lithobius niger (assembly GCA_023313725.1). Taxonomy (NCBI): domain Eukaryota; kingdom Metazoa; phylum Arthropoda; class Chilopoda; order Lithobiomorpha; family Lithobiidae; genus Lithobius; species Lithobius niger. Next base: position 28,033 of record JAHWFP010252624.1, on the reverse strand, counting down.
GAAATTACAAAAAACTGGAAAAAATAGTTACAGCACCACTGTGGTGTTCCTCAACGTTGGTTCTTTAAAAATCTCCAAGGAAAAAATCTCCCCAAGGTAAAAAAATTAATAAAAAAAAGCAAAAATTGGTTTTCGTTTGTTTAAAAAACATAATTTAATCCAATCTAATTTAAAACAATCAAATTGTTTTTTGTTTTGTGAAAAAAAAAAACATTACCTAACCAAAACATATGTACGAAGTGCTAATAAATCAATACATACAGAAATATTCACTAACTGCGAATTCACTGCGAATTAATTGCATCCAATGGGTGCCGGCATATCTATTTTTTCCAAGTGAAATTTTTACCAGACACATCGTTAACACACTGAATTTAGCACCACTCCTATCCCTATTTAACCACCGACGTGTTGCTTAACATTATACCACGCGCCACGGCTGTTTACCGTTACACACCCATCACGTGATTAGGCTTGTCCAGTCAGATGGCCGAAGAGCCGCTATTCTCGTTCATCATTGACTACCAGCCGTGGCTCGTGGTATAATTCAAAGCAATAAGACTTTGTAAAACAATACAACCATATCAAGTTAAAAGTAGGGTGTAAATTACTTTCACAATAGGGTAAGAATTACAACTCCACAGTTTACAAGTAAACAAAAAGTACTACACAAGTACTGTGCTAGGTCATTATAGCTAACACACCTTACGAGTTGTATAAATAAAAATGTCAATTTGTGAACAGCTGCGAGAATATTTCTTATTTGAACGTCTGGACACAACTCTAAGTAGCATGAAGTGTAAACACTATCAACCCAATTTAATTAACAAAAAAGAATAAGTCGACACTTTGTATAAACCTGGACATGAAAAGGATACTGAACAGTGATTATTAGGGGCAGTTTCGATACGGATACTAGTTTCATATTGGTTCAGCATAATCTATTTTCATCTGATGCATGCAACCGATACTGTTTTACCTTTTTTTTGTGTAGTTGATCACAAGAACCATACGTTTTGTCAACCTTAGAGACAAAATTTCGCCATTCATCCCCAAATGAATTCTTTTTCTTTTTTACCATCATAAATAAACCACCAGTTTAGTTTTAATTTTCCGAAGCCATTTAGCATTAAGCCTCTCACAACATGACATCACCAACGTAATTGCCTTGCACAACATAGAAGACGCCACACTTTGCACCAAAACTTTATTCCACAAAATTAGCCATAGAAATAGCCTTCATTCATCTGCGCAATACATCATTCGTAACCTTCTTTCGTTTCACACACGTCTGGATCTAGCACAACAGTCACATTGCTTTCATCATTCATTAAATCATCATCCTTTTTTTAAACAAACGCCTACGACGATGCCACGCAGAAAGCTGGCAAATATTACTCATGCCCTCATTTACTCATGCCCTCCTCAAATTGAGTGAAATTTATTTGTATTAAGGCATATGTTTTTTCAATATTTTTGCTGTTTGTATGGCATATCGCATCGGTTTTGCACATACTTTGCTAGACAGTATCGGCATCGGATTTTAAAAAGTCGTATTGGAACAGCCCTAGTGATTATTCAGCAAACATAAAATAGAACTAAACCTAATTATAACAAAATTAAGAATGGAAGTTCGAAACACACGAGTTGAGTATTCAGTTAAGTTTGTACTGTATTTGATGAACATAAACTAGATTTAAAAGTTCTTTTTATAAGTCAACGCGAGTTCACGTATACAAATGGTTTTAAGCACGTAACAAACGGTTTGAGCTACTAGCTTTTAATCTGCACCACTGGAAAGCTCTCGTCCAAGACAATCAATTGGGTACACACAAATCTCTTTTATCTGTCAAAAATTGCCCCAAGTTACAGCATTTGTACAGCATGGATGATAGCCCAAGTAATACAAATTGTATACTTGGATCAATTTTCCTCGAGCATCGTACGCTTTAAGTTATCCTCTTCACCAAAGTGATCCTTGTTTTTTGTGTATATTCGATTACAGTATAGGCTCTCTTTCCAACGAACAATCTTGTGAACCAAAAGTGGTTGTTTATACAGAGTTCTTATATGGAAGGTTCCTTTACCATGAACTGAGTAAAAACCTGGCAAAGTAAAATCTTCGTTTTGATTTACTGCGAGAAAAGCTTACACTGTAGGTTTACGTTCAGTGAAAAAAAAAGTTATTTTGTGTTATGGTTCAGGTTGGCTCTTTTTGTCGTCTGATGAATTTGTAGTTTTCTTGGTGAGTATTGTTAATTGATTCCTTATCTGGATGGTTTTTAGTACTATGTGAAAATACCCTTACAGCACTGAAAAAGGGTTCTTTGTAAGGAGTAAGAGTTGTTCCTTTTACAGATGTTCTTTGTATAAAGGTCAATTTACCGTATGAACAAAAGCTGACCAAACAATACTTAAAAAATGTTCTTCATGGGGAGAAATTCATTAAAACAGGTTCGTTACTTCGAGAGTCGACTGTATCTGACCATCCTATGGTGTTAATTTCAGTAACAGACGTTCTCCTCTTGGCCGAAAGAGTAGATAGTGACAGTAAACAAAGCGAACTGGAAAATTATGAAAATAGACAAACAACTACCACTAACTTCAGGATACCTACATTTCTACCTCTGAATATGCCTATATATAATACTGACATTGTGAGTAAGCTTACACATCTGAAAACTAACGATACAATGACATTAATAGGAATCGTCTCAAACCATTTCCATTTATTAATTCTTTGGAATCTATGAATGTGCAGCTCTTTTCGCACTTCTTTTGTGTCGAGAAGCAGAATTAAATATTTTTGCTCAAAAGAGGTAGAACTGTTAGAACACAACAAAAATAAAAGAAAGCTAGTTACAATGTGCGTGTACCTTTACACCTCTTGAACTAAGGCACCTACAAAGATGAGAGTAGCGCCAAATGAAAGGTAATAAAATTACGCTTTGGGTAGGTTTATTTTCATCGCCGTAACTTCTATTTTTTTCAAGTACACGAAAAACTACCCATGGCATCAAATTTTGATCAGACTAACTAATCAGAAAGAAATCATCTGAACTACATGAAGCATAGATCGAAGCAAATAGACTGAGTGAACTGAATAAGGTTTCTTAAATTTATTGATGCATTTTTGACATTAACTTTATTATTTATAAATCGAAAAACGACACCCACACAGGTAAACTTGGGAATCTTCCTAAATTTACGCATTTAGTAGTACACAGTTTGTCATTAAGTACTAATTTGGCGCTTAGGCGCAAAAATTTATGTGTACATTAAAAATCTGCTCTTCAGCACCCAACCTTAAAAATGTTAAAAACTTTTTTTTCAAACGTCTTTAAAATTTATGAAATAGCATGTTTTTACCATAGTATTGGCAATAGTAACCTTCTTAATTAGACACAGAAATTCAATACTTGAGAAAGTAGGCCAACAATGACAAATCGTAACTTTTTATTTCATCCAAGGACTAACAAATTCAATTTTATACTTTATAGCCGGCATCGACCTAAAGGATGGCTCCATGAACGGTACCATATTACAAAAATTAACATCATGCAACATTTAAAAAAAAAAGTTCTTTAGCACCATTGCATTTGAAAAACTTCACATTAATTTTTGGGAGTAGAGGGTCTGGACAAATTCAGTGTCAAATTAACACTCAATTCCTCAATTTTTGAATGACTACTAAAAACTATTTCACTGGGTAAAGGAAACTCAAAAGGCTATGTATTCTTATGACCCTGTGATTACGTACGTTTCATAGTAGATTGGCTGCAGATAACTTTTTGTCACAAACCGGTTACTATAATTTTGTCGAGGAATAATGAACATTCCTGATGTATTCAGGGACTTTTAAAAGCTAAGGCCAGACTAAAGTAGCGGACTAAAACTTTACAAAACCAGTACTCTTATAATTTTTAATAGTTGACCACAGCAGGAAAAGTTGGAAGGGCAGCAGAAGTATTTAGCGGTGGCAACAGAAATAGAAGGAACCAAGGTCAATTTTGTTAGCCCTAGTTTAAATACTAACACGTATCTTGCACTATAAGCAGGAGAGAGGAAACCACTGCTGCAAACACATCACAGCAAACTCAAAAATAATTTTGAAATTATCCCAATGGCAAGGATATACTACAGACAAATATTTACATCTTATTAGCAACATTTTTCAACAACTTTACTCGAGGCATTGAATTTCTTTCATGCACTCAATAATAAAGACTTTCCAAAACCACTGCATTTGCCGTTATCGGTTTTCGTTAAAAACTAATAACGGCTTTTTAGTACACAGTAGGCTTATATCCTACAAATACTGTAAATCGTGGATTAAACGTCCCTGGGCTTCTGCAGTTAATTTGGCAAAAATAGGGGGGGGGGTTTAAATCAAGCAATAACAATTTTCTAACCTTTCTGGACATCTTTTACAGAAAATTCAAAGCTTTTGAACGATCTCTGTAAGACTAATTTTTGCATCCTTTTAATTACTGTGAAGAAGGGAGGAGGCTTAGGTGAGAGATGCCCAGGCCTTGTGCAGGTGCTAGGAGCTAAAGGAAGAGTCCACTATCAGTACAGGGAGGGAGAAGGGGCCAACATAGGAATTAGTACGATCTTTATTCACATCATATAACTTTTAGGTAATTTTTCGTAGGACAACGACAATTTGAAGGGTGGGCTTTAACTCCACTATTTCATGATTTTGACTTTACAGCATTTTAGGGATGGGCTTTAGCTTCAACTGGGCTTTTGATACACGATTTACGGTAACAGAGCTTGATTAAAGTGATTAAATTAAATTTTACACTACACTCAAGGAAGTTACTAATAATAAAAAAAAATTAAAATTGATTCTGCCATTCTTTCCAATCCAACACATGCAGCATTCGTGCTAACAATTATAACACAATGGACTTACAGCCAATTCAGTAGCAATTCTTCACAAAATAAGACATAGAATAAACAGCAAGCACCAATTTGACAAGCTGCTACACTAACCAGACTACAGCTAAGACAATCAACATTACGGTGATTTTATCGGAATATTTGCAATAAATTCATGCGAAACCTTCACTAATGTCGGTTGCTGTTCAAAAGATTGGGAAGGGACCAGGGGCTGACAACTTTCTATTTGTCAAGCTGGTGACTTGAAACTTACTTCATACTCAAGTGACAATATCTCTGCAACCACACCACCTAAAAGTCAAACATTTTCCGAATTGCGTCCATAAAATAAGGACTACAATATTTCATATACGAGGCATGGTTTTTCCAAACAAAGCATTAGAGCCTAGAGGAATGTGAACAAATTCTAAATTCATGATATGGTGCCACTAACAATCATTTTGGACAATATGCGGCAAGTTGAAACTCCACAGTGACTAAATTTTATTTTGGAATGTTTAAAAATGCATCAAAAGCTTTAATACATTTCTAGCAGCATGCACTAAGTTGCCACTGCTTATTAAAGGCCTGGCATTTTTTTTAATTGTGCGGGGTGAACCCCATCATTTGTAGATTTTCCAGTTACTATTTCAAAGTTACCATGTCTGAAATAATTTTAAGAATGACAAGCCAGGATCTGTAATTTAACCCATAATAGCCTACGAGTTTGTTGTGCTACTGAATGCCACTGGCCTGAAGTATTTTGTGAGAATTTATTTACTTTTGCACAGTCGGCTATTCAAATTTTTGTCTCAGTTCAGGTTGGAACTATCCTAAATATTAGAAAGCACGGAACAAGAAAAAAGGAATGTTGTGATGTAACTCATTTGGAAACTGAACAAAAATTTAATTTGTAGTGCCATTCCCTACAGCATGTACTTCCGTAAAGCCTTGAAATGACGCTGCATTTAGTCTTAGCCAGGCAGACAGAAAACGACATAGAACTATGGATAAAAGTCGTACCTAGGCTTTTAAGGGGTAAATGGGTTACATAGCAAAATCTTCGGCAAGGCTTTGGATCGGTTCGGAAAGGCAGACAAAGTCAACTCAGTTTATAAATAACCATGATAATGCCTATACACACACCCGAAAGATTGACACAACTTATATGAAGATGGACCATTATCTCAAACAAAATAATAAATTTGTACAAACCATCTGCAATGCTACAAAACAGGTTTCCTTTTTTTTCCCCCATTGGTAAAACTTGCAAGACGACATACATTTTTACATCGTTAAAAAGTAGCTACATGAAAACAGATGCTGGGATACTGTTTTAGTAACATGGCCACAGCAACGTACATTGCCTTCTATATATACAAATGCTTACCATTGAAAAATCTTAAAAATTATGTGTATGCCATAGGCTATACCTGACTTAGTAATTGTTGGAATGCTTTACCTACACAAGTAAGCGTACCAGTGTTTACACAAAATAAGCGAGTCAGTCATCTTACAGATGAAGAGTAATCACTTGTAAAAATGCACGATTAAAACTGCATTTTAATATACATGAATGACCACACAAAATTAGTCTGCACATTAACACATACAGACAAAAAAACGACTAGGGCTATACTGAACAGAAGGTGGTTATTTTCCTAAGAAAAATACCAAAACAAACCCATTTTCAACTTTTTTTTGAGATCGACAAATCACTTTTCTCTAAGGTGCGTTAAAAGATGGCCAGCTAACCTTAGAAGTTAGAAGGTAAAATGTATGAGGTAGAGTGGATTTGTAAGTACATGAGAACGCAATCGAAGTTAAGAAACTTGCACCTTGACACCAATCATTGTGAACCAATGCTCAGTTTGCTTTGGATTGAAACTGGTGTTCAGTACAGCCTTAATAAAAACTAGACAAGATGCATCCCTAGCTACATGCTGCTGCGCCAATATAGTCTAGCACTTGGTGCTAACTAATACATTAACTACAAAGAACGATTACATGGCACAATTTTACCTGATTATGTCAATGGTGACAAGCAAATTTAAGGATGAGGCAGATAAACCATAGTATATTGACGGTTATAATTAATTTAACTAGTGCGAAAGGTTAACTAGAATTTGATGATTGATGCCAGTCTTAAAAATAAACAGCTTACCACTTTGAAGGGGAAAAAATACTGGATACACTTACTGCCCACTTAAAAAAAAAAGCAAATCCTAAAACTTCAGCAGTAACGATTTGATGACCTAGCCTAAACCAAGTAATAAACTGGCAAAGCAGTTGAATATTATCCGTACATGAAAAGTCGCCAATGAACTTAACGGACTCGACTAACCGCAAAAATTTCATAATTTCAGTGCATTATTATTGATACATATTTTTACTGCAATGACAAAAAACCAATCGTACTGAAGTTGACAAGTTACTGTTAGTACCAGAAAACACCTAGACAACACTAGTACTGTAAACACTAATGACAGGTAATAACCAATAAGTCGACAAGGTATTTTATCTTTATTTGAAATTATGTGTATACTGACTGTGCTACGAAGATCATCAGCACTTAAAAAATTATGAGGTTTTTTAAAATTAAGTTTGTTCTAGCAACCCCCATCCTTAATTTGTCTGTGCCACTAACATTTACAATAGCTAACATGACAATATTGCAAGTCAACTAGCTCATCACTTAATGAGCTAAAGAAAAATCTTATTATACGCTTGTCCCTTCGGAACAAGAGATGGTGATACATTTCGTAACATTCAACTTTTATGCCGGTCACAGTCGTAGAAATTTAGTTGCACTTTTGTATGTTCAATATTATACAAATAAATCGATGAAATGATATAGCATTGAATGCACCATTTAAGGAAAAGCATGGATCTCTTATGAGCCTAAATCTGAAATGTTACAAGCAGCACTTGGAATAAATCACAGAAAATAGGGGTACGGCTAACAAAAATTGTTTCAGTTCGATTTCAGTTTAGTTATTGTTCGCGAGTCAGGAATTCAATTTTGGTTAAAAATTAGTTTTCTTTTAAGCGTATAATTGAAGTAGGGCCGTGTCACTGGTTGGTTAGCCATTTGTGGCTTTGTATGTAATTCTGACTGGCTCATGACGTAGAAACTAGTCTTTACTTCAGTACAACCTTAAAGAATTTAAATTACGAATACACAGTACTCCCACCGTGGCCCGTTTTCATCAAAATATTGTCCTTGCCATGTACAAAACAGTAAAGCAATTTTTGGTGCTAGTTCAGGGCTAAATATTGTTCAACCTCACCAAGTCTGCAAAAATATTAGCATTGAACTGAGAGATTAATTGTTCAGGGCACAGTACTTACAACTTTGAACACTGCAAACGTTTACTTATTCGATGCACAAATCCTGAAATTCAAAATTTTGAGCTTGCAGCGCTCGACTTATATGAATCCCAGACTTTTCCCTGACAGGAGCTTTTTCTGAGCGACAAGTTCCAAGTTGAGTTAAAACTGGTCGTGTAAACTTGATGAAACTCGGTGTGAGGGTAGCCCTCGTCCGTACGCACATTTTAAGCCCAACCCCAAGTCTGTCGGACCTTATACGAAATTAATCCAAAAAGCTTATTCCTACGTTATATTAGCATTCTTTATTTCAGAATGATAATAAAGCTACCGGTATCTATTAGTGGAAATGCGAGATTGTTTACGTTAACCAATTTTTACGGTTATTATGAAACCGACAGAAACTAAATTAAGACTAATTTACTCTCGTAAATAAAAAGAGATTGAAACTTTGGTTAACGACAAAAAAGATTAAACGCCCTTTCATGAAAAAAAAAAAAGATTTTTGGGGGGCAAATCGTCAAATATTAAAACCACATTAGATTAAATAGGTTGAAGTTAATTTCTCACATCAATTCCGCCTGGTAACAAATACTTGAAAACGTGCATTTAAAAAATGCTAGCCTACTATAAAATTAAATGTCATATGCCATAGTTTAAATTACTCATTCAGTATGGTTTATAAAGCCTATCATAACACACATAAGAATCATTTAACTCTACAGTTGCACAAATCTTCCTGAGGTGCAGAATTCATTGTTGCTTTGTTGTTGAATGGGGTACATACGCCGTAATGCAGACCTATCAAATTTGCAAGGTACTCGAGGCAACAACTTTAAAATTTATAAAACAAGCAGGCAGCACAATAACATGCCACCACTTACTGAAAATAGAATTTTGTGCCATCACCGCAACATTTTGATAATTTTCCAAAAGCCAAACAAAGATTTATCCTCGAATCCATCACCATAAAAAAAAAACTGTGGCAAGAAATATATCAGCAGATAACCATACTGAAACATACTGCAAATTATTCCACCAGCCTACCTTGGCCAGGAAAGCCACTAATAGCAGCCAACCAACCGGAAACCAAAATCTAACCAAATAAACCTAGAAGTGATGCCACCGCCTAGAAGTGATGCCATCGCGGTCAACTAGAAGTGATGCCACCGCCACTGACAATAAAATTTGTTTCTACATGCTTAACTATACAATAGCGAAGTGTGCTGCTGTCTCCTTCTGCTGACGTACTAAGATGTTAGTATATGGCAGGGTTCAATGCTACTAGTATACATATAATAGATTGTCTTGAGTTGGTCATAAATAACAGTGTCTTACCATTCTGTCAAGTTGGTCAACAAGGGACGGGCAACTCCAAAAAAAAACTTGCTTGGCTAATACAAAAAGTCATGACGATCAAACTGTGCTTTTACATCTTAATAGATATGTTTGTTTATTTCATCTACAATGCACGGGTACGTTTGTTTAACCTTTGGTATTGAATTTCTAACACTGAACGGTGGTCAACTTGCCTTTTTTTTTTATCTTAAACATTAGATCCGCAACCTCCAAGTCAGCATTTCTTCCATTGGAACACAGACTAAAAATCTCGCATGTCAACTCGGCTCCGTGGAATTTACAATACTTCGCTGAGGATGCCTTTCTTAACAGTTCATTCTTCACAAGTTACTGAGGTCTTCATGAGCAGGGATACGTAATTTCCACGAAATTTGTTCAGCCAAATTTGCGGCAATTTCTGCTAAGAGTTGGACAAAATTCCATGAAATGTTTTTATTAATTCTGTGGCATACATATAGTGTAGACAAATGGAACAGCTATATTTTTCAATATACGCCAGATTTCAACTAAATGCAAACGAGAACTTCGACTTCATGACATAAGTATCTCTTACCCCGCTAAACCAGAAATACAGCATTGTTAATCTAAGAAACAAGGGAATAATTTCAGTAACACTTCTGAGTAGACTTCTTATAATAAAATACATTTTTCTTTGTGTGGTTTTCTTGAAATTTGAAGGAAGAAATTCATATTTTCGTGCATTTTCTGAAATTCCGCAACATTAATAATGCTTTTTGGAACCTACAGACGTCCACTAACTCACTATTTTGTGAACTTTCTAGTATTATTTTTAAAGCAAACTTCGAAAAATTACTGATGTTTAAACAAGTAATTTCTGCGATCACATTTTTTTATACCTGCTTTTTAAACAGATTCTAATAACCCACTATAGCTTAAGAGTTTGCTGTGCTACTGAATGCCACTGGACTGACCTTTTTTTCGTGAGAATATTTTATGCAGCTGCAATTTTTTTGTAAGCTTAGGTTGGAATTATTCCTATAATATTTGGCGTATATGGAAAGCTAAAGAAACAAGGAATGTTGCGATGTAACCCATTTGAAAGTTTGAGTCATAATTCCGAGATGAGCGTTGAATATGACGAGCGTTGTTTTCATTTGGAAGTTGAACAAACATTGGAAATTTGTAGTGCCGTAACTGCAGTGTGAATTCCCGTAAAGCCTTCAAAACGAGACTACGGATTTTGTCGCAGCCAAGCAGATAGAACGATACAGATTTACGGATAAAGTCATACCTAGGCTGTTATGGGTTAAAAATGGCTGAAAACTGCAGAAATTATAAGTTTTTCGCACGTCATTTTGTAATGAAGCACTACCGGTAAGCAAACTGATTTTTCTTACCAAAAAAGTAAGCAATAGTTTGGCTTGCTGTAGGCTGTCGGTAATGGAAAGCCAATTAATGAATCCTTCTCTTGGCAATTCATCAACAATACCATCTTACAATCAAGCCATGGTCGATATGATCGTTTCCGTTTTCTTGCACTATAAAGCCACAGAATTGTTAGCAAACTTCACAGATTTTGGTCTAACTTGCAGCAGAAATTGTTGAGGGGGAAACAATTTCTACAATTTTTATGGAAATTACATGTCATTACTAATGTGCGCGTATCTTGAGTCCTGCAGGTATTTTATGAGTGGCTACATCTTCCTGGAGGGAGGGGCTTTTAATCGACGGCCGCCATTGTTTTTGTAACCATCTAGGATATCAACAAGGTGCTCTGCTGTCGAAAACATACAATCGATTATCTGTATTCGTTCTGGGGCGAACTCAAGATAGGCCGCGGACACTATAAGGTTACCAAAAAGGATCACATTTTACAGGGTCACACAGACGTAGGAAAGTCTACCAACTGCCACCAGGTTCCCAACACATTCCTTAAGATTCTACCATTGCGGACGGACTCAAAATGTTTTTTTGCACATTATTCAAAACTAATACAAATTCCACAAGTGGGCTACTACATGCACAAAATGTATCAACCATCTCAAAAGTTGGATTCACAAAAAAACTACCGAGACCAAAGTTACTACTTATGCGTACAGTATGTGAAATATCAATACATGATCTCAGTCTACTAAGTACTCCAGTAGCTATAACGTAAGGCTACAGTAGTTTAAAACATGTTATATAGCACTATTATCGTTAACGGAGGTTACAACTCTCATATTAGTTTTAACCACAACGTGGACATTGAATGCAACCACCAGAGTGTTTCAGCTCGTTATTTAGTTACTAATTCCTGGCCCCAAAAAACCATGCAGTACATTTATTCATGAAGATAAATCTTAATGTGGAAAGGATACAGACTTTATAGTGTGAAGAAAAGTTTTCCTCACAGCAACACACGCGACGTATACTGCCAATTATGCGTCGTGCAAATATTCAAACAGAAAAATATAGTAGCAAAACGGGACGTCACTTGGAACTCATATTTTATTGAGACTTCATACATGCTTTTAATATTGTGATTCTTAAATCACAAACAGGTACGATTACTGGCCATACTTAAGTCACAACAGTTATAAAATTCACCGAAGATGTCAATACCGTTTCAACGTCAGAATTCTACACCCGGACCACTGAGTGAAGAGAAAATTTTTCCTACCATGTAGTCAAGATACTACTAGCAAGACCACAATCACCTAGCACCAACGAGATTAAATTCAAAAGGAGTTAGGTTGACAGACACAGCTCGGTAACTTGCTCAAGTGGAAGCCGAACAACTTCCTCAATATCCATTTTTAGGTTACTTGCTTTAGCCATGGAGGTTACTTTAATAAATTGAATTTACGCTTGTGTAGGTTAATTTTTCACAAGTCTGGGCTACAAAAATTTTCGAGCATCCGTTACTAGCTACTGTAATAAAGGTAAATCCCGCAAAAAATCTAACATACTTTTGCAGGTAGAAAAGAGCCGTATCCTACCATGAATTGCCAATACTTACCTCTGATAATATATCAGTGGAAGCATATAGCAAAGCGTACAAAATCACCACCAGGTACAAAACCTTTAAATAACATGTACACCACACTAGACTCATTGGCAGTCAATTCAAATATGATGGACACAATGATGTTATGATGGTGACAGTGCAACATTACTTTCTAGCTACTTTGTAGCTGTAATTATTCAGGGTGACAAGAATTAGCTACGTACACAGGTGATCTGTCGCTGGCACATTGCATACGAATGTCCCATGCCTACAAAGCGAAGGGAGCACTCGAAGGCTACAAAAGGATAAACCAACATTTTTCAAGTGCTGGTGATTACTGCAAACTAGTGGAACTAGCTGGGCTGAGCGACGAGTCCAGCAGGGATCGGCGGCGAGTTGTTTCTCTTGCAACATTCTGGTGTACTTTATTCAGTCGCTCCTAGAAAGAAAAAAAAGGAAATTAGAAACGTTAAAATTAAAGAACCCAACATCTACTTTTGTAACAATAAAACTTACACGAACAAAATAAAAATACGGGTTTTCAACTCTAAAAATTGTTTTTACTTATCCTAAAATACTTACCTGTAATTTTAAGAGCTTTTTGTTTAGAAAAGCCTTCTGTCCTAAACTGCCAAAATTTGAAACCCATAGGTCATAACTACGCACCCCGCTGGGGGTTGCAGATAATCGCAACTAGGCACACAGTCTCCTTCCCGCTCATAAAGCTACAGGCTTTTTCAAATTTCCACAGTCTGTTACTGTGTAATCAAGCTATATTCCAGCGAATTTCCACAGTTCTGTGAAATTTCCCATGAACCGCGTTCGGACGTTCTAGGATATTCTGCACCCCTGGGCTACACCCCTCATTTTAACGAAGTTTACCAATCTCTCGTACGAGCCACGAGTATGTTACCCCATGAACGCCAGGTTACTTAAAATACCACCCGTGGGGAGCACATGCAAACTCCTATGACTACACTTCACTGGTTTAATAACTGTCACGCACACAAATGAGTTTCAAATTAAGTCATCGGACCTGAAACCAAATGCTCAACAACCGTTTAACGCCCATAAGCATGAGAAGACCAAACGCCATGTGGGAGGACACCAATGGGATGTGACAGCAAAAGTTATTATCCACAGAGATCAACAGAGGCCAAGGATCCGCTGCAGTGACAGGGTCACTAAAGGGCCACGGCCGACAGAGAACGTAAATGACAGGGGCCCGCGGACACAGGGAAGGGTGGCAGAACGAAACAGCTGGCAAACCATGACAAGAATTTCTGGTATAGAACTCGCCGAAGGCTTGCCGGGGCAGCTTGCTCATAAAAGTGCATGATCTATCCATTTCCGAATGTCGAAGACTCAAGCCCACTGGATTGGTGGCGGGGGGGGGGGGTGACAGCTTCTCCAACATTAATATACTTCTGGGGGTACCTCTGCCTCATACCGGGTCCCAACTTAAAGCCGGTACATCAATGGCAGCGACATCGTGAACTGTACAAACAAACCTGGGCATTTGATTGCTACCATCAATAGTAAGACACGGTGAACAGTGTGTTTGCAAAAAGAGAGCTCATGTGAAACCCATGCGGCGTGTAAGATAGCCATCGGCAGAGATGAAGAAAACATCACGTAATGAACATCTCTGCCCCAAACCAATTCGAACAAAGAAACGTTTCGTTAAGGCCAATAAAAAGAGTATTTTGCTGGCCGTCTGCCCGGCTGGCTGAAAATTGTTTCTATTGCCTGGAAGAAATATACATTACCTGTGTTATATTGCATTCCTTTCCTGAGGGATGCTTCTCACTGGAGAGATTTGAAAAGTCGTCGGTAGATGGCCAGCTGCGAAACCAGGCATGCGCAGCCCGTCTTATAAAAGCATTCAGGCGAGATTCACCTGCCACCTTTTTCCCCTCTCGATCTGCCAGGTGGTGACTCGAGAGGGGAGGTAGGGAGGGTAGAGGTAATGTACGTTTCCTCCAGGCAATAGAAACGATTTTCAGCCTACCGGGCAGATGGCCGGCAAAATACTGTTTTTAGCCTTTCGGAAACATAGATTACCTGTGTTATTTTGCATACACAGTTGACCTGTCAAACATGGAGGTGGGCACCACCTGACGGGTTCCTAGGGTTACAAGCTGCCCCCCCCCCCCCCAAAAAAAATCAGATTTTCGCACTTTATTAAAATATAATAGGAATTTGGTTCTCTTTCGTAGGATGTGGTGGCCCTGAAAAGGGCCGTTTGTTAGAGATGAATCTTGCTTCTGCTTCAGGACATCGGCTGTGTTCAGTGCTTAAGGGGGTTGGATCACATGTCTGGCGGCAACAATGGGTCTCGGGGTGTAATCCATTTTCTTGCTTCGTCATGTCTCTGAAGCAGTGGCTGGTGAAGACGGATTGGTTTCTCCATGATGTCCTATATTGTCGAAGGCTCAGGATGCCACGATCGCCCTTAGCTCAAGTGCCGTTGCCCTAAAGTTGATGTCGGGGTGGTCATTGCATAGGCGTTGTTGATGACGGTTTTTACCCATTAGGCGATCATCGCAGCCGATGTCATGCTGAAGGAGGTTGCGAAGGAGAAGAGTTGGTTTCGTCCATTGCGAAATTCAAGGTTTTCAGTTCTCTTGATATAGTAGCGTAGGGCCCATACTGAGCAGAGTAGTCTCCCGGGTTTATCACCAATGATGTTCGTGAGTGCGGGGATGAAGATTGGTTTGGGTGGTTCACAAGGTTTTTGGGTTTTAGCTCGAAATGACAATCTGGGTTTCAGTTATATGGCAGAAGCAGAAACTGGGGGGGGGGGGGGGGCGAGAGAGAGGGCTTGAACTTAGCTGCATCTTTGTCCAGTGGCGAGGAAAACTGTTTTTCTTGTTAAGTAGTTTAAGTCACAGTGTCACTGTGTTCATAGGGTGGTTTAAGTAAGAATTCAAGCACGATGGCGAGGTCCCTGTCCGGAAAGGAGTAACGGATGGATGGTCTTTCGATCTTGAAGGATTTGATTAGGGCTGTGATGTTGTAGTCGTCAAGTAGATAGTGATTTCCAGCTGCTTTGAAACGGAGTTTAGGGCTGATCTGTAGACTAAAATTGGCGAGCCCCTTAGGCTTGGTTGAAGACCACGATGAAGTTTAGCAGGTCTGGTATAGGGGGATTGACTGGATTAGCCTTTCTTATGATACACCAATGACGCCATCGTTTCCAGTGATCGTCGTAAATCCTGTTGGTTGATTGTCTGATGGGTTTGCTTGAGATGCATGTGGCTAGCTCAGTAAGAAATTCTGTCTCTTCGAGGAGTTTGATGATAGTAGCCACCTGTTTTAAGTGAAGGATGTGGGTGTTTTGGTGGAATTGGGAATCTCCTTTGCGCTGCGAAAGCAGATCTGGAAGGTCTATTAGAAGGTTCAGAAGCTGTGGGAACCACAAGAGCCGATGGCCAATTCGGTGCTACTAGGAGGAAAATCCCTTCTGTTTCCGAGATTTTTTGGAGGGCTGCCGGGAGAAGTTTGAAGGGCGGTAACAGGTAAGAGTAGAGGTTCTTCCAAGGGAACATCAGGGCATCTAGTCCCCAGGCTGGGGATACGGAAGGGGGCTGATGAACTGGGGAAGTTTGGCATTGTGCTACATGGCGAACAAATCTACCATTGGTGTTCCCCAGGTGTTGAACAGATAATGGCAAATGGATTTCTTGAGGGACCATTTCCCTGTTGGGGGTGCTTGTCGTGAAAGTGAGTCGGTGATGACATTATTGATGCCTGGAATGTGAAGCAGTAGGATCATTGTTTTCTCATAGTTTGAAGATTTCGGAGGTGGTGTGGTGAAGTTGTCGTGGGTGAGTGCCGCCTTCTTTCCCGATGTATGCCACTGCGGCCGTGTTGTTGATGTAGATCTGGACGACTTTCTAGGCTACTAGGTGTTGGAACTGGTTGAGAGCTTCCCATATGGCTTTCAGCTCCAGAACGTTGATGTGATCCGAGTTGTTTGTCGTCCATGTTCCTGATGCTTCCTGGTCTTGAATGTGGGCTCCCCACCCTTGAAGGGATGCATCCGTGAACAGGTGTAAGTCCGGTTGTGGTTCGTGGAGAGGTACTAACGAAGAAAGAGTTGTTGCGTCGGACCACTACAGTAGCGTGTCATGACGATTTCGTGATCTTTTTGTTGGTGTTGTTTCCCAATTGGTCTATGCGGAAGTGGTGAAGGAGTCTTGTCATCCATCTTCCGTAGGGGAAAAGCGCTGCCAAGGAGTCCAGCTTCCAGATTAATGAGTTCTCACAGACTTGTGGTTGGGCTTAAAATGTGCGTGGTGGACGAGGGCAATCCTGACACAGAGTTTCGTGATGTTTAGACGGCCAGTTTTTGAGCCCCGACAGTTTGACCGATTTTCCATACCTGTTGTAATGCTACGAAAACTGCCTCTATGGTCACCAGCGTAGTTCCGTGAGGGAGTGTTGAGGTTTGGTTTGGTTGCTCACTCGTTCAATAGGAAAACACCACAAATACGCGTAACAAAATATTGTAATATATCGCACCGAAAAGCAGCGAGGATAGCGCAGTAATTAACAGCAAAAGTCAATGCGGGCATCGCATTCCCTGTACCGTCCAGATTTAATCATAGAAATTCAGTGTACCATCCAGATCACCGTAAAGGTAAGTGACGACTCACTATGTATTGTTCTGCGCGATAAGTGAACAGCCATCTCGACGTTTACATATAGCCTCTAACCGACCGCAATGTTGAAGAGTTGACTTGCCGAAATGCGCAGTTACACGCCGCAATTTTTCGTGATCGGCGTTGAGCGCACACCTTTACGTTGGTATAACGCCGATGTCATCCACTGATCGTGCACTATTTGACGACGGTTTTTCGCTCAGAGACCGTTTTAGAGGTTAGCGAACTAAAACCGTCCTAACTAAATTATCTAGAGCATAATACCTTGTGTATTGGCGCTAAGGACATGTAATTTCCGCGATAATACTAGGCATGATTTTGCGCTAAGTTTTATTGCGATGAAGGTGCAATTTTGCGGGATTTTGATGCAATTTTGCGGTGATGGACTTGGTGGCTGAATTCAATAATGAGTACACAATTACAGCCTAATTTTCTAACATATACTCACCACGTACATGGCTGGTGATGTGACTGCACACTTATGGCTGCCTAGTGCCCACAGCATTGTTTGATGCGGATTTATCTGAGTAATGCCTCGGTGAGAACTGCTCCAGAATTTTGTTCCAGTTAGCTAGTTGTCAAATATATTGGCATGAAAAATAAGGCTATTTTTGCGGTAAATATTGCGCTGTTTTTGGAAATTTGTGGCATTTTGCGATATTTACTGAATTTTGCGACAATTAGTGCGGTGTTTTTGCTTCAGTTAGTGACTGTTTACCTACCACATAAAGAATAACTTTCATAACTCATTTAGAGAAAATGTTGCGAAATTTGCGATTTTGCAAAATCGCAGAAATTACATGTCCTTAATTGGCGCACTGCAAGTCATCCACCCGCATACTTTAATTTTGTCGGATCAGAATTGAACAAATGTGTCTGGCTATTGTTTCACATAAAGTAAACTTTTTGTATGGTTTTTACTAAACAAATTATTCTTCAAAAGTTGCTAACCATTTTTTCACGACTGCTACGCAAATTTGTATTTTGTATCGCATTTCTGCTACGTAATTTTTCTAAGACAATTCGAGCCCTGTACTGCTGACATTGCAGAAGAAAATTACACAATACTTGTGGTAGAGAAATTCCCCTTTACTCCCTCATCTTTGAATTTCCTCTGCGTATTTATTCCAATACCCCTTGACCACTCTCGTCTATTTAACTATGCCAACCGGCGAACAATTATAAGAGGTATTGTTACCTGAAAGGAGAATAACAGTAAACCCAACAATGTACAAGACTTCGGCCGAAGTACTCCTGATAATAACTATCGTCTCTCTGTTGGCCGCACTTCTTTGTTGCGCGCTATAATTAAATGGAACAACCAAATTACAACTTTCTGTACCGTCCTTCCCTTTGTAGTAATAGACCCTTTTTAACATTCCCTTTCGACTTTTATCCTTCCACTCTTTTTTTCTTCTGCGTAAAAAACCGTTGGTGATGACGTACAAAAATAACGGCTGCCATTAATAGGCCTATTTCCAATGGAAGATGATTTCCACTAAACCTGCATCTGCAGTTTAGTATACTTCTTAGTTGTTCAAGCATCCATCTCACGCTGTTACAAGGTAACCACGCTACTTTTATTCATCCGTCAAGACTTTTGTCACGACTTGTGTTTGCTTGTTTACCACATCACAAACTTCGTTTTTATAACCAAAAGGATACAATGAGAGAAGTACTGTTCAGGCAGAGATTTGCTTTCCCCTCCTTCTGCAATAAAACCAAGAGAAACGTATTTTCCACTATTTTCGCCTTTTATGTTTCGTCCGCATTGCCAAGACAAAAAGGTATTAAGTTGCCAATGCTGTACTTTCCACGGAATCCTCCAGCCCGTACGTATGGTCCGTTTTACGGACCAAAAACTATCTTTATTGCGAGGCTCGTAGGGGAACAGAACCGACGCTCTGCCCACTCCTCGTATGGTGACCCAGTCAGTACTGTGGCCCGGTGTACGGTGCAATCCTGGTTAACTCCAACAGTACTAGTCACTTGTGGTTGGTCTTGAAATGCGTGGGGGGGACGAGACCTACCCTGACACTAAGAATACATGTAGATATTTTAAACAAACATCCAGCTTTTCTGCTTGTGGTATTCTATAATTTTCTTGTACAAGTTCACCCACCAGTTGCCATATTACCAAAATACTATGAAATACCATAGAAAGCATGAAAGTCATAAGTTTCCAGGATGAAGCTTGTCCTTTTCAAACATTTCTTTAATGTCACCGCAGGAAAAGCAAATATTTCCACGTTTTTAACCGTGCAACAGGTAGTAATAACAGATCCAGAAAAGTCAATAACCATTCTGGCAAGAGGATTAAAAAAATGGGACTTAGCCTAGATAACAGCATCCTACTTAGCAAAACCACAGATCAATGCATGTCAAACGAACACGGATATTACAATTTACCAACCACAAAACTTAAAATACAGCAGTTTACTATGAACTCACAGAAGTGCACTTTTAAACCTTTGCAGAGCAACCGCCGTAAATGAAGAAAATTACAAACCTGAGCATTCTGTAAAATATTGTTCACCAGCATCACCCGCCGCTTGGCATTCATCAGCTTTTTCACGTATACATCAAAATCCAACGGAATCTGTTGGCCATCTGATATCTTTCGCAAATCTACAGATTAAAGCAAACAACAGTGAACAAACCATTTACACACTAACAAGCATTATTTTCCACTCAAAAACAAAATATTGTACAAGCCCGAATTGTTTATACTTACAAGAGGTTGTCATGGTGCCACTGTTACCAGTAAATAGTTAAAACTCGTGTAGGTCACCTGATAACTGCAGATTGTAGAGGTTTTGGCACAGCGAATTTTGACTTGTGCGACTTTACATTTTAATTTTTTTTTTAATTGGACAAAATTGTGGTAGGCTGGTCTTACAGAATTATTTTCATGATAAATCTGGGATGAACTTGAAAATAACAGCTGACTTACATCAGATCAATTCATCCCTCTTCAAATAAGGGGCTCCAGACCACTAAGCTCTACGGTTGCGCGCAGCGTCGGTAGTAGGATAGCGATGTGCCACTTGGCTAGTCGTTGCGTATACAGTACGAGTTTCGGATAATGAATGGTGAATAAAGGGGGGGGGGGGGTCGATCACGGTTGTAGATTCATAAGGCAGCCAAGTCTGCAATAGTAATGGTGAAATCGTTTGTGGGGATCTCCACAACTCGTTCGCACATGCGTACGGGACCACCTTCCCTACCGCAGCTAGTTAACCGACTTGATATTTCATTTAAGGTGCATGCCTTGCAACAAACAACAGGCTAGTCACAGTTTAAATAATGACAGAATCCTAACTCACTCTAGTTCACTGACAAAGTGCATCTGCTACCCAACTTCTCGTGCCAACAGTCACCAGATAAAAATTATTTAAACCTACTCTTTTCCCGAATGGAAAAAAAGTTGCTCTCGATAGCGTTGTGAGACGGGGCGCTTATGTCGCGTTTCTTGGCTTCAAGGGAAGCTCATTGTTGACGTTTGCGGCAACAATGTAGAAGTGCCCGATTCTGTCATGCGCTTTTCTCTCCGACAGTCAGTAAGCTTGGCCGACGGACGTCGTTGAGAAGAGCTCCTGGAAAATTTAAAGAAAAACCTACGTAGCCCAACGTCTCGTATACTGTCACGAATTAGCCGATCTCCAGTCGACCTGAAGAACGCTTTTTCGGGGAAGACCGCTACGTATGGACCTACAGGTTAAGCCGTTAATTTTCCCGCTCTAATTCATTCCAATCGCTAGTTACGTTAACTTCATTCACTGCAAAATATTATGATTAACTCTGCTCCTTCACTTATGAAGGCCATCGCTCACATCAGATAGGCCTATCAAGTTTTTCAAAATTCTATAGCATACTCTATAAAACTCTATGGTCCGGGGCATTTTTAAACAGGTGCCAGTCCTATCTGACAAATACATTGCCAAATAACTTGTGCAAATTTATTTCTGTCACACGTGCATTAGCCAGCAGCTCGGTGGCAGAACTTTCTACAAGTGTCTGCAACACATAATTTGGTGCTTACAAATCGTTTGCAAGAACTCTGCAAAAAAAATAATAAAAACACTTGAACTCTCAAAATACGACAATCTGCATTATTTTGGGGGGGTGTGAGGAAGATGTTAGGAAAAAGGGCGCGAAAGTTTGTAGTTAGTACTCAGGCTTGGAAAAATGGCTAGACAGGATAGCCATGTGCTGATTGTGAAGCATGTGCTGCTATTGTCTCCCCCTTTCGTTGACAAGACGTCGTCGTGACAAGACGTATCTGGTGTGCTACGTGTTAGCGTAGGTATGCTACGTTATAGGGGGAAGGACAATTTCGCCGTGGCCTAGCTACTGAGTCCGCTGTCGTGTTTGACACCGAGTCTGCTGTAATGTTTGACGTCAACTAAACGTCAGCAATGAGACGACCGTAAAGACCAACTCTTCTCCCTGTAGCAGGTCGCGGACAGTTGAAGGACGCCGAGGAGAAATTTTGGCAAAATTTTTGCCGTTTCATCAAATTTTGACCGATTTTTACATTCCAATACACTATTTTAATCGTCTCGACGAGACCTTTCCATTGGTGGAGTTGCCAGAACAATAGGGTAAAGCACTAAAAGTTATTCAATAAATACCAGTAAAACATGTGGGTAACTGTATGAAAAAACGTACAAATTTTTTTGATACTTAATGTCACAGACAGTTGCACAAAGTTCTGCTTCTGGGGAGCCCGCCGCCGGAAGTTCGTCATCGCATTATAACAAGTTCATCTTACTGACAACTTCGCCGAGGTAAATATACATTCCGATAGTAATGTACGCTGTCTTTCCAGTAATATTCTGATGACCACCGACTACTTCCAAGCTTATCGGCTACGATCTGTATGCCACAAATTACTCGAAAAGAAAACAGAATAGTGCTGCGCACCAAATTTTTTACTCTAAATGAATATTTTGTCCGAGAGAGGCTCGAGCTTGTATAGACCTGCCGAGGGTAAGCTAAATGAGAGCCAGCTACCTTCTCTGCACGATAAAAGGCGCAGCTTGGCAGCCCTCTAGTTAGATTTTCACTACCAACACCGACCGTCATGTTGTATCGCCAGCGCATTCGGTCGTTGTCTTCAATCTTGCGCCGCAAGACCTCAAAGTCGAACCCTAATAATTCTAACTTTAGGAGGTTTAAACGGAGTGAAAATTGAACCGTCCACCTTAAGTTATGTAACTATAGTACTGTGACTCGAACTTTGGCCTTCAGCAGCTGAACTCCCACTCAGTTATGACTAACATTTAAGAAATTGTAATTCAAAGTTCACACTTCACCACTAATAAATGAACAATTATAACTAACTAACTATAACTAATAAACTAATAACTAACATAACTAATAAATGAACAATTATAAACTCGGTCCACTTGAATTTTCAGTGGAATAATGCAGCGTCCACCTTCTTCAGAAGCGCAGGTAAAAAACGAAGTACTAAACGAGGTTCACATTGCTTCAGGCTCTGTCAGAAGAAGGTGGACGCTGCATTATTCCACCGAAAATTCAAGTGGACAGTTTATAATTAGTGGTGAAGTGTGAACTTTGAATTCCAATGTCGTACTCACACCACATAAACACCGCTTGCCGGTATTTTCCCACTAACATTTAAGGCCACGATCAATGGAAACTTTGTTAAAACTGCACTTCTTTTGGATCAGGTAGGTGTAGAAGACAACTAACAACTTGTAGTTCCATAAATAAAAGACTGGCAGGTTTAAAACAAAACCTGTGGAAGTTTATTCTCTCCCACATGGAGAGAGCAAGTTGCATCACACAAAACCAACATGGCTGACCTCAGACTCACCAGTAATTTGCATATTATTTACATACAAGGTCAAACCAAATCCAAAAAGATGAAACAAAATATCATGTTAACAGAAATGTTACGGTGGCATCATAAAAGTCAAAAACATAACTGAAAACCTATATTCATAAATAATTATTCATTAAATAATTAATATTTCAAATAAACTGAAAAACTCGTAGGCTACATATCTTGACTTAGATATAATTATAGCCTTATGAATTATGAGATCAGTGAGGAAACTTGTATTTCTCAACACTCCACCCCTTTCTCACTGAATGTCATAAATGCATGACTGCATCATGCGGATAATAGAGCTTCTCGAAACTGTTCATAAGGCTTCCGAGGGAGGGGCTTAGTGAACACATCTGCGATATTATCAGCACTTGATACACGTTGTAGCACAAAATCACCCTGGTGAAGAGCTTGTCTCACGAATTTGTATCGCAGATCAATGTGTTTTGATTTCATATGTTCTTTATTGTCTCCTGCGAATGCAATAGCAGAATCGTTATCGCAAAATACGACTGGAGGCAAAACTACGGGAAGCCACTGAATTTCGTTGCATATTGCTGATAGCCAAATAAATTCTTTGGCCGCTTCGGAAAGTGCAACGAATTCTGCCTCCATGGTTGATAGAGCGAGACATTTTTGTTTCTGAACTCGCCATATAATTGGTACATGGGCTAAAAATCCTACATATCCAGTCCACGATCGTCTATCTTCTATGCACGAGGCCCAAGAACTGTCAACATAGAAGGTGAACTGAGGTTTCTGCCCTTCCACTGCACCATCACATGTAATACTCAACTCCTTTGTTTGTTGGACATATGCTAGTACTTTCTGTGCTAGAACCACGTGGCGGATCGTTGGCTTACTGCAATACTGCGCCAATGCTGTGACTGCGAAGCTGATGTCTGGTCTTGTGCGAGATGATAAAAACATCAATGCTCCAATCAAACTACGATATTTTGTGCTTTCCTGCGACGAGAGGGTATTGGCGTCGTTACCCGCTTCCAAGGTTGCACCTGCATCCAGTGGCACTGTACTGGATCGCAAAATCTTTGATGTCCACGCAGTTTTGTGTTGTTTTAGAATAGTGTCTATATATGTACGTTGATGCATGATAGGAATTCCATTACTTACACCAAACTCTACTCCAAGGAATTTCTTTAAAGGACCAAGATTTGTTACATCAAATTTCGTTGCAATACGCCTTATTGCATCATCAAGTGCAGTTTGATCTCGTGCAAAAATCGCCAGGTCATCCACATACACAAGTACAACCACCGACCTAGATAACATATATACACAGTTTGTTGCAAACAGTTTACGAAAACCTAGTTGGGTGAATGTTGTGTCTAGTTCGGTGAACCAACACCGGCCGGATTGCCGTAATCCATAAAGGGCTTTCTTTAAACGCCATACGTAGTCATGCTTATTGTCATAACCTGGTGGGGGACGAAGAAAAATCTCTTCTTTCAAACTACCATAAAGATAGGCGCATTTAACATCCAGGTGAGTATGCACCCAGTCAAAACATACAACAAGGAGGACAAAGAAAAACCGAATCAAGGTGAAGGCGATTACAGGTGAAAAAGTTTCTGCATAGTCCAAACCTTCACGTTGAGAACATCCCTGTGCTACAAGACGCGCCCTATGGCGCACAGACTTCCCTTCGGAGTTCCTCTTCAAAGTATAAACCCAGCGGGAACCCACAACTTTTGCATCTGCTGGCTTTGGAACTTCATCATATACTTGACGATTCTGAAGTGTACTAATCTCATCGTTCATAGCCTCTTTCCATCTCTTTTTCATTGGGCTAGTCATTGCTTCATGGTAAGTCCTTGGGGCTTCAACTTCAACACAATGCACTTCGGGAGTCCACTCACTAGTGTCCACAAACAAAGACTCCGAGCTCCCTGTATTGTCTTCATTATTACTCTCGTCATCGGCATTATTCACAGTCTCCACTGGAAGATCTTCAGCTTCAGCTGTTTGGTTCTTTCGGTTAAAGTCAAAATTCTCCGGGTCAAATACAAGATTACGATCTTCACATTGCTTCTTGACATCGTTCATGGATCTCGCTCGCTTACCATCCATGTATCTGTAATAGATGTCACATTCATGAGTTCCTTTTGTTTTTCTAGGGACTACTTCTCTCTTCCATCCAGGTGCATTCCTTTGGGCATGTACTGCCACTACAGTTGGACGATTCTTCAATGGGGTTTGAGCAGGTAAGGTAAAGCTTTCTTCATTTTCAATACCAAAATCTACCCATTCAGATTGTTGCGCGTTTCGCAACCGTTGTACGCCAAGACGTTTCTCATCAAAGGAAACATTATTTGTTTCACGCACTAACTTTCCGTCATCCGGGAACCATATCCTGTAGCCCTTTGTCGATACAGCATAACCCACAAGAACACCGAGGCGAGCACGTGGCTGGAGTTTGGTTCTATGGGGTTTGTCAATATGAACAAAACACAAACTACCTATTCGGCGGAGATGTTTCACCGATGGTGTACGTTCAGACCATAGTGCTTCAGGTATCTTGTCATTGAGCTTCGAATGAGGGATACGATTTTTAACATGACAAGCGGCGACAATCATCTCAGCCCACCATTCTGCCTGAATTAATCCTGAATTAATCAAAAAGGACCGAGCCATGTCTAAAAGGGTCCGATTCAACCGTTCTGCTACACCATTCATCTCAGGACTATAGATATTTGTGCGTTCAGCTTTGATCCCAAGAACACGTAAACGTTGTTGAAACATCTCGGAACAAAATTCCATACCATTATCGGTGCGCAGACTTTTTAGACGTCTACCAGTTTCTCGTTCTGCACGGGCCCGATATTCTTCGAATTTATCCAATGCTTCACTCTTTGTTTTCATTATAAACACACTACTGTGCCTTGAGAAGTCATCAGTAAATGATATATAATAACGTCCTCCACCTGGACTCTTTACAGGAGCTGGTCCCCATACATCACTATGTACGAGATCAAGTGGGTTTCTTGCACTACGACCCACAGATGATGTATGCCTAGTTCTTGTAGATTTGCCGAGTTTGCAGGAATCACATATAGGAGTGTCCGATGATAACTGCACCTGACCTCTAAATTCATTCTTCTTCACTGCCTTACGAAGTCGTGGAATTGCTAAGTGTCCAAATCTCTCGTGCCACAGTTGGGTTTTAGTTGGTGTTATGACATCAGAATCGTCCATAAGAGTCTGTGATGGTACAATCCCATGTACCTGTTTAAAAGGCTTCTTCGTGATAGATGGCGACGATGCGTTACAGCTATTCAGTACTTCACATATTGGAGCTGCTCCTTTTGTCGGTACAGTTGTAAGTGGTGTCTGGTCTTCAACTGCATCAGCAGAGGGTGGTATTAGCCTTGGATCTTGATTCACACATGGTTTAGCATCAAAGTAAAAGAAACGACCCTTAGCCAATGCTGCTACCAATGGTCGGCCATCACTCCGATGTATTTTAATACCAGCTTCATAAGTATGCATTTGATATCCTGCTTCATACAAGCAAAACCCAGATATCAGATTCCTTGGCATATCAGGGGCATGAAGAACATTCATAAGTGCGATAATCTCTCCAGTATTATTTACCCGTAACCAGACCTCTCCGATACCAACTACGCGCGAGGGGCCTCCCGGACCCTCAGCAGGAGGAATTTCACATTGTTTATATTTGTGAAAAACTTCTCGATTTACGCAAAAATGGCTGGTGGCCGCAGTATCAAGAACCCAATTCAGACGTTTAGACTCAATCGAATGTGCTTCACACAGAAACGCAGCATCCGGTCCCTTTGTCAGACCTTTCTTTGCCCCAATTTGTTTTCCGTCTTTCTTTGGGCTAGGACAATCCCGTGAAAAATGTCCCATTCCTTGGCAATTATAACAGATAGTTTGCATTGTGTGTTTTTGTTGATTATGTTGTGGAGTCGTGCTCGGTCCTCTTCCACGTCCCCTACCACGGGCACGTCCGCGACTTCGTCCTCTGCCTCGTTGATCATGTTGCTGAAGTTGTTCACCTGACATTGTTACATCACGAACATTAAATGCTCCACCTGTTGCACCTTCGACTGCTGCCTCTCCAGTTGGATGCTGTCTATCAAATTCATTGAATAACAAGGCTTCAACCTTATCTGGCGTGAATTCTGCTTTGGGAAGGTTGTAGATAGTTGCCACTGCGGAATCCCATGATTTCGGAAGGCCGTTTAATAAAAGAAATCCATGTTCATCGTCCGGAACCACTTTGCCTGCATCAGCTAATTCTGTAACAGCATTTCGAACACGAGCGGTCCATTGAGCCATAGTTTCAGACTCCAACATTTTCATTCCTACAAATGTACGGTAAAGGTATCCAATACGAGCCATCGTCTTGGGTGTAAAGACGTCCGCTAATTTCTGCCAAGCTTCATCAGGGGTGTGGCATGTGTGGAGTATGGGTTTCACGCCTTCACTGATTCCCAAAAATATTGTTGATAGAGCCTGGGCTCGCCGAGCAAAGTATTTTGCCTTGATCCCGGGGTTCTCCGCCTCATTTGCAGAAGATGGCTGGGCTTCATATTCCTCGTGTGTTGAAGGCACGACAAAACCATACAGTGTACGCTCACGAAGTAACATGGCCATATTAAGTTTCCATGTGCCATAATTTGAAGTAGTCAAAGGTGGGAACCTTAAGACGTTCGTCCCAGAGCCTATTGGTGACCACATAATATCAGTCCCTATACCTAATCCACAAAGTACACCCGGTGTTCCACCTCTTTCATTAAACAAATCGAATGAATCTGTTAAGTCACTGATCATCCACTACCATATCACTTGGTGTACTGCATTATGTAGTTCAGATTTGTATGGTGTTTCACCAGTGTGCAGGTGCCACTTAGTTTGCATTTGTAAAATTTGTCACCAGTGTGCAGTACCACACAGTTTGTAAACACAGTTTATAAATTCACTAACTGAGTTTGTAAAGGC